>PVHX01002658.1:0-161978 GCA_004024805.1 Geosciurus inauris | reverse complement strand
AAAAAAAAAAAAGAAAGAGATAGAGACTTTGAAAAAGAACCAAATAGAAATCCTTGAAATGAAGGAAACAATAAACCAAATGAAAAACCCAATAGAAAGCATCACCAACAGACTAGAGAACTTGGAAAACAAAATTTCAATGAAGATGAAATATATAATCTTGAAAATAAAGTTGACCACACAAGGAAGATAGTAAGAAACTATGTACAGAATATCCAGGAACTATGGAATAACATGAAAAGAAATAATCTAAGAATTATTGGGATAGAGGAAGGCACAGAGGTACAAACCAAAGGAATGCACAATCTCTTCAATGAAATAATATCATAAAATTTCCCAAATATGAAGCATGGATTGAAAAATCAAATATAAGAAGCTTACAGGACACCAAATATACAAAACTACAACAGATCCACACCAAGGTACATTATAATGAAAATGCCTTTCATATATAATAAGGATAAACTTTTAAAAGCTGCATTAGAGAAGGAGCAGATTACATACAGGGGGAAAACAATTTGGATTTCAACAAATTGTTGAAATCTTTCTCAACCCAGACCCTCAAAGCCAGGAGATCCTGGAACATCATATACCAAGCTCTGAAAGAAAATGAGTGCCAACCAAGAATCTTATATCCAGCAAAATTAACCATCAGATTTGATAACAAAATAAAAACCTTCCATGATAAACAAAAGTTAAAAGAATTTCCAATGAGAAAGCCTGGACTAGAGAACATTCTTAGCAAGTTATTCCACAAAGATGAAATGAAAAATAACAATGAAAATTGGCAAAGGGAGGAACTACACTAAAAGAAAAGCCAATCAAAGGAGAAAGCAAGTCAAGTTAAAAACCAAAAATAAACTAAAATGAACAAGAATACAAGCCATATTTCAAATAATAATTCTGAATGTTAATGGCCTAAACGCATCAATTAAAAAGATACAGACTGGCAGACTGAATTTTTTAAAAAAGACTCAAATTGTGGTATTCATATGGATGTTGGCTCAGGGATATGACTACAATGGAGAAAAGGACTGTGTTAGGAACATCAGCTGAAGATAAAAATTGGTTATTGTGTTATCCAATGAATTTCTTATCCTTATTCCTCTATAGCTGTATAAGTAGGGCAATTATTTTTCTTTCTTCTTTCAAAATTTTTACTTTGTTTTTAATTTTCTGTAATTTGGAACTAAGATGATTAGGTATTACTTTATTCACCTATTTATATTTGGTACTTATCCTACTTGATATTCTCTCAAAATTTGTGCTTTATATCTCATCTTAGTTTTTGAAAAATTTTCAGATACTTTTAATTCAAATATTTTTCTGCTCTGTTTTCCTTTCTTCTTTTTGTATCCTAATTATGTGTGCTTTATTCTTTGATATTGCCCCACAGTTCTTGAGTTGATTTTATTTCCTTTGTATTTTTTGTCTGGGAAATTTTTAATTAACTTGTCATCAAGATCATGGTTCCTTTTCCTTGACCACAATTTAATTGATGGCATCAAAAGGCATTCTTCCTTTCTATTTCAGCATGTTTGATTTCTAGAATTTTGTTTTGATTCTTAAAGTTTCCATTTTCCCTAACATAGTTTATAAGTTTTTGTATGCTTTATACTTTTTTCTCATTATTTAACATACAAATCATAATTACTTTAGTTTTTTTAACTTGGCAATTCAAACATGCATGATATGTTTGAGTCTGATTTAAAAAAAATTTTTTTTTTAGTTGTTGATGGATTTTTATTTTATTCATTTATTATTTATATGTGGTGCTGAGGATCTAACCCAGTGCCTCACACATGCTAGGCAAGTGCTCTACCACTGAGCTACAGCCCCAGCCCCTTGAGTCTGATTTTTATCTTCAGACGATATTTTAGCATGTCTTCTGACCTGTCTTGTAATGTTTTGTTGAAAGCCAGACATGTTTTATTGAATAATAAAAAAATGAGGAAAATAGGCCACTGATAGGAGTATTTATTTTATCTGGTGAGGACTTGTCTGGTGTTTAATGCTTGCTTGCAGCTGAACGTACCAGAGGCTTTAAGTATTCATCCTGTACTTTTTTTTTTAATCTCACTGTTTGAGGTTCCTTAAACACTACTTCAGGGAGAAAGAATCTGTGTATTACAACTCTTTCAGCTGTAATTGATTGTTATTATACCAGATCCTTGCTGTTGTGCAGGTCAGATATGGGACAAAGGAGTTTTTTCGACTCTTCTTATCCAATCTTTAAGTGGGTCTATATCTGAGGACTACAACTTTCACAAGTGTTTCATCAACATATACAACCCCCACTGGTACCCTTACTCCCATCTCTGACTACAATATTCCCAATATTTTTCTTTGAAACTTTGTCCTTAATTGACTTTATTTTTAATTCACAACTGAATCCTGTCAGAGACATGAGGTCTTTTTGGAACCTTCAGTAGGAAACTGGTACGGTATCTGGAAGGAAAACTGTGGAACTATGAGGGTTTCCTTAAGTCTACAGGACCCCAAAGTTTCCTTAATCTCCAATTGGCCCATATTCTGTCTCCAGGCATTCTTCAAGATTATATATATCAGTTGACAGCTCTAGTAGTACATTGTTGGGTTCAAGAAATGTAATTTGATTTTCAGACATTTTTGTTACTGTAAGGATAAGATTGATGACTTTTGATTACTTAACACACATCAAAGATGAAACATGAAGTAATTTCTTAAATTTAAAACAATGTTTAAAAGCTTGTTTAATTTTATTCATTCTTTTCATTTCTGTACTCTTTTTTCCTTCTGATTTTCTTTCCATTTTATCATCCATCTTATGTGGGAAATGCTTTTGTTGAATACAGAAATCCAATGTGATTAATTCTATTTCATGTTTTTAATCTTATTCCTAAATCTTCTGTAGATTGTTTTTAATTTCTTTATATAGAATAATTTGTATAATTTTTATAAATTGAGTAGTTTTATATATTGAATAGTTTATGGTTTATCAGATCTACATTGTATTGTTTCTACTCATTCTTTCTTAAACAATATACATAGATTCTATTGGATAATTAAAAATTAATAAATAAATTTAAAAATAAAAAAGAGATACAGCATAAAAATAAAAATGCCGAGTTATTGATTGGCAATTAGAATACAACTGTTAGGTGTAATATAACTTACTTCTATCAGTCTAATTATCATATTATTTATAAGGAAGATATTGTTCATGGAAACCACCATATTATTCATGGAAGTCAAAAAATCTAAAGGTTTCTTGGTCAACAGAGAATCAGATTGAGGGGAATTGGCTGCTAATTTGAATTTTAAAATGATATTAGGACTCTAACAGCCTGACCAATTTACTTTTTTTACTTAATCTCCACCATATTAGTATGCACTATATAATATATTCTAATTGTGCTTTTTCTATGTTTCATGACTAACCAGTCTCTCTTCTTATTTCTCTAATATTTTAATCATGTTATAATAAACTTTTTCTGGCTTGGATCTATATTCCTACTATAATCTATTTATTACTGATTGTACAAATTAACTTTCAGAGATTAATTTTATCCATACATAATTTGGGAATATTTCATTATCTGCATGTGCATTTTTAGTTTATAAACACAGATTCCTACATGTCTCATATTTATTTAAGCAAGTTACACCTGGTTAAATCAGCTTGATCACCCACATATATACTTGGCTATAAAATAAATCTTTAAGTTCTTTTTAGACTATGAATGTGTTGAATTGTCCATTGTTTAGGACAATCAAAAGAACATTCCCCAGACCATGAAAGTCGTTCCAAATTAGGTTCCAAATATTTGAGCAATGGCAACATTGTTGGAACAATGAGAGTAGAAAATGACTTTATTATTGATATGAATTATAAAAATTATAGTCATGATCATGTGTTCAATTAAAAAGAAACTATTGAATTAAGGATGACTAATTTCAAGTTTCACTAATATTCATTTATTGTCTGTTCACTTATTTTGTCATCTGTTAGTACTTGTTGCAAGATAACCAGTAGCCAGGGCCAAAACTTTGAGAAAAAATTATGGGAGAATAATTTAAAATTGAGAAAGTTTAATTCATAAACATTTCCCCCACAAATTGAGAACGGATCATCATTATTTAGTTAGAATGAGATGATACCAGTGCTGGAGCATAATTTGAGAACTGCTATTAGAGGGTGAGTCATTGAATATTTTTGATGCAGTGAACAACAATTTCATTATTCTCTATTATAAATATAAAATTTGAGCAGAGAGGGAGGCAAGTTTTTTTAATTGCAGCATTCGCTTTGTAAAACTTGGAATAAAGGAATCTCTTTGTTCAGTTTTTAAAAATCTTGTTTGACACCCATTTCCAGAGAGAAACCAGTATGATTTTAAGCATCTTCAAAGATATTGTATCAAGTAAATATATTTTCTTGTAACATGGAAAACATTACTAAAAAATGACTAGGATGTGGTAGAATATCATATTTTGTGCTTTTGTTTTTTATCAGTGCTTGGTAGTTGGGGAAGTCACAAATTGTACAGAAACACTAGTGCAAGTGGTTTCCAAAATCAGTGTATTTCAAAATTACCTGGAGGGCTTGTTAAGGCAGATTGCTGAGTTCCACCCCTACAGTTTCTGATTCTGTGGGTGCTGGGCAGGGCCCAAATGTTCATTTCTAACAAGAAGCAGATGCAAGCAACTTACTTTGAGAACCACTGCTCTATACCTGGGTTAGCTGCAATTTAGTGAGTCTCTGATTTTCTCTATCCCATTCCCTAGAGTGGTTCAACAAACTTTTATCACCTCATTTGGGGTTGAGCCTGTCATCTTTACTTTTTCAGTAAAATACGATGTCTCTCCTCTATTAGGAAAAATTGGTGTCATCAAGTATGAAGTGCTACATCATTTTCTTTATTCCAGTCTCTCTTTTCCATTTTAGGCCTCATCCTAAATCTTGGACTCTTGTTCAAAAGCCTCCCTTCTCTTCCAGGTTTAATTCCATCCTTGCTTCCTAGTGATTCTGTCATTAGCTCTCTTTTATATTGAGGGTTCAAACCTTCGCTCCTTACCATCTTCTTCTCCAAAGCCTCCAAACAAGCTCAAGTCTTGATCCTAAAAATCTTTTCCTTGGTCCTGAATATTTTCCTAAATACTCTTTCTCCTTCACAGATCTGTTCTTGGAAATAATATGCAAATTGATTTTTCCATTTCCTTATCTTCTCTCCCCCTTTGTAGTTACTATAGTCCAGATTTTATTCCTAGCATCCTTCTCAAGCAGTTTTGCCAAAGGTCAGCTTGAACTGGGCAAAACGAATCAATACTAATTCTCATGTTAGTGTCATTAATATATTAATATGTCTTTGAAACTCTGCTCTCCTGGTCTTTGGAGACACTACTACCTTTTCAATGTCCTTTGTAGATTCACCCTCCCCTGCCTGTTGAATGTAAGTGTTTCAGATCCAGTCTTTGTACTCACTTCTATGTCCTATACATTCTCTTTGGGGCATTTCACAGTCCTCCTTGGCCTCACTTATGCCCACGTAGATCCATCTCGTTGAGAATGGATTTCAGATTGAATCTAGCAACAGGGCTGTTTCATATTTGAGTGATGTGTAGAATAATGTATGTTGTATGCTGCTGGTTTCTAAATGTTCACCTACTCTCCCGAACTACAGATTTTGTGCTAGCTTCTATGCTCACCACTTTGAATATTCCAGTTGGCTACTGGTTATGGCCACTTTAGATTTTGTACAGTTACCTTAAACACAACATGTCTAAAACTGCCATTTATAATATTCCTTATTTTGATGAATGGTACTACCTTCTATCTAATCAGGAAGACAGGAAACCTTAGAATTATTCTTGAGTTCCCTCTTTGGGTAACTTCTACCTTCATATTTTACCAGTAGATGTCCTACAAAATTCAACTTCTTTAGTCTTTCTTCTGTCATCTTCTATTCTTTCCTACTCTATTGACTTAGTTCTAGTCCATATCATCTCTTTCCTGAATTATTAGCTCCTTCCAATCTTTCATCCTAAATTTTCCTGCACATTACTACCAATTTTTTTTTTTTTTGGTACTGGGGTTTGAACTCAGGGGTACTCGACCACTGAGCCACATCCCCAGCCCTATTTAGTGTTTTATGTAGAGACAGGGTCTCACTGAGTTGCTTAGCGCCTCGTCATTGCTGAGGCTATCTTTGAACTCGCGATTCTCCTGTCTCAGCCTCCCTAAGTGCTGGGATTACAGGCTTGAGCCACCGCGCCCGGCTTACTACCAACTTTCTTACAGGCAAATTTACCCATGCCATTGCATTTTTAAAAAATCCATCCAAGACTCCTCATTTTTATTAGATATAGCCCAATTCCTTACTCGATACTTTTGTTGATCTAGTCCCTGCCACATTTCTAGTCCCCCTTCTTATACCCTGTGAGCCCATCATCCTGGACAAAACTTGCAATTAATTCCCTGTAACACACTGTGACTTTGCTAATGCTGCCCTCTCTGTTTAAAATTAGCTGTGCCCATTCAGTTTAGTCATGCTACACTTCCCAAGATTTGAGTTGTCTTCTTAATGATAATGACAATAATAATGAAAAACAACATTTAAGTGCTTACTATGTGTGAGGCTCATGTAATCCTCATAACAAGACTTTGAAATTCATTATTCTCTATTTACAGATGAAACCATTGAGACTTGGAGGGGCTGCCTTTCTTGACATCTTTTCCTGTTCTAGTCAACACGTAGGGCCCTCAAATAACCTCCCTAACTGTGTCTCTGCTATGATCTATACATAGAGAGGTGAATAATTTGTACTATAGCTGATAGTTTTGAAGGAAATTATTTCAAAATTGTTAAAGAAAATATATTAATAAATATCTCAGTGTGGTGGCACAAGCCTGTAATCCTAGTAACTTGGGAGGCTGAGGCAGGAGGATCGTGAGTTCAAAGCAAGCTTCAGCAACTTAGCCAGGCCCTAAGGAACTTAATGAGACCTTGTCTCAAAATAAAAAATAAAAAAGTGCTGGGGATGTGGCTCAGTGGTTGAGTGCCCCTTGGTTAGGTCCCTAAGACCAAAAGAACTAAAAAAAAAAAAAAAAAATACACTAATAAGATACTAGGTTGTCAATAAGCTATCAAAGACTGGAACTGATAGAATGTAAGAAAACAAACAAAAAAAGAGATAACAGTATCAGACATAAATAGGACTATGTGAGTAGAGAAGAGCATTGAGTAGGAAGAAGAAAGAAGGGCATTGTAGAGAAACATTCACTTTTGCATTTCTGTGATGCAAATCCCTTAATATCACCTCAAAACTTTAGTAAATCTGGTGTGCCCAAATAGAGTTTTGTGAAATCTAGGAACAGAGACACTTTCCACATTTGAGAGGATGTTTGTGGAATAAGGACATATAGCAGTTTATCCACAAACCTAGCTCATATAACATTAAGTAGAAGTTTAGAGATAGAGGGGACTGGGAGAACATTAACTCCCCAGATACATAAAGAAATCTTGGTTTGGACATTAGGCTTGTAAATGAGGTGGAATGGATCAAGCCAATATTAACCTAGAGCTTAAAAGTCAGGGAGATCTGCCAGCCATGGTGGTGCGTACCTGTAATCCCAGCGGCTCAGGAGACTGAGGCAGGAGGATTCCAAGTTCAAAGCCAGCCTCAGCAATTAATCAAGGCCTTAAGCAACTCAGTGACACCCTGTCTCTAAATAAAATACTAAAGAAGGGCTGGGGATATGGCTCAGTGATTAAGTGCCCCAGGTTCAATCCCTGGTACCAAATAACAAAAAACAAAAAAGAATACATATTGACATAAATATATTGAACTAGGAAAAAATAAACACTGATACTTAAGATTTTGTGTTTAATATTCCCATGCCTAATGCATTAAAAATAAAACATTATAAAAATTTTCAATAACTAATTAAAACTAGAAGACAACAATAACTACAAATTACAGAACATTTTCAATTTGTTAGGAATTTTCCATTTAAATCCTAACAACTCTACCATGTAGGTATGCTTACCACTATTTTACTGTGGAGGACACTTATTTTCAGAGAAGTTGTATAACTTGTCCAGGTTACTCTGGTTAATAAGTGACACCAAAGGCCATATTTTTAATACTATATCTGACTGAATTAATGAGGTTGTTTTAAATATATTCTGGAATGAGAAAAATACAGCATAAGCTGCATCTGAAAAAAACTAAAAATAAAGTAACTTGGTCAAACTTGTTGGTATGGTTCTCTGAACACTAACAACTGATCTAAGCACTACTTAGTCAAAATAGGTTTATTGCATCCAGCTTCAGAGTGTGAATTAGGACTAGCAGGTTGTATTAGCCACACTGTGGTTTATTTCACATGGCACCAATTAATTTTTGGCTCTGTTTCCATGTGTACTAGAAAAGGGAGGCAGTTATTTGAATAATTCACTGAAACACATCCAGTTTTACATTTAAATGCTTCAGTGAAAATACTCTGAGGAACTGGAAATTTCTGTATATTTATTTCAACTGAGTTCTCCAATTTGCTTTTAGGTATTGATAGATCCTCAACATTTTCTTTAAAAACTATTTTTCATTTTAAACAAAAGAATGGTTAGCTTTTCTCACATTTTCTTAAAACAAAAGTAAAATATTCCTTGATATATATTAGGCAGTTTTAAATGAGATTCTTATACAAAAAGGATTAGAAATTAATTATAAAATGTTACAAATCTAAATGTTCCTTCATTTTCTTAACTTATCTGTGATGGCAAAAACACTAAAGATTACACAAACATTGTAGTTATTTACAGTTATTTCCCAAACTTAATTCTTTTTTTTCCTTTTTTAACATTTTATTTTTTTTATTTTTTTATTTTATTTTATTTTTGGTACCAGGGATTGAACTCAGGGGCACCCGACCACTGAGCCACATCCTCAGCCCTATTTTGTATTTTATGTAGATACAGGGTCTCACTGAGTTGCTTAGCGCCTCACCATTGCTGTGGCTGGCTTTGAACTCACAATTCTGCTGTCTCAGCCTCCCTAAGTGCTGGGATTACAGGCTTGCGTCACCGTGCCCAGCTTTTTTTTTTTTTTTTAACATTTTATTTGCTTATTTATTTTATGTGATTCTGAGGTTTGAACCCAGTACCTCACAGGTGCTAGGTAAGCGCTCTACCACTGAGCCACAACCTCAGTCCCCCAAACTGAATTCTTTTTTTTTTTTAATTTGTTTTAGTTGTTGATGGATCTTTATTTTATTCATTTATTGTTTATATGTGGTGCTGAGGCTCGAACCCAGTGCTTCACGCGTGCTAGGCAAGCGCGCTACCACTGAGCTACAGCCCCAGCCCCCCAAACTGAATTCTTGATTGCTTATATTTACCCAACATATACTCCACCATCCAGACTTACACATCTCTGCTAATGTAGGCAAATTCATCTTTCCATTTTCTCAGAACATTTTATCATCTTGATTCCTCTATTTTCCTAGAAACTCAAATCCATTCTGCCAGCAGATCATATGGGTTTCAAAATATATCCAGAATCCAAACTTGTCTCAAGGCCTTTACAACCCTAGCATAAGCTACCATCATTTTGGGGGGGGGGAGGGGCTGAGATATGGCAGTAAGACCTGTCACTCTACACACTATTTTTAATTCAGCGGTCAGAGTAAGCATTTCAAAGCCTAAATCATATGATGTCAATCCTCTGCCAATAGTTTCCCAGGCCCAGGCACACAAGGCCTTCTATTCCATGACTTCCTAGTCATTTCCTGGGTCACTCTTTGTTATCTAAAATAGCCTCCTGGCAGTTCTTTCAACTTCCCAGAATTGTCCCCACCTCAGGGACTTGACATGGGTCATTCTTGCTGTCTGGCATCCTTTCTTCAGTTATTTGTATGTATCTCCCTTACCTTCCCAAGTCCTTATTCAAAATACAGTGAGGCCTACCTCGCATGCCCAATTAAAAATTACAACTCCCCCATTTCACCTGTGTTTTTTTCTCATTCCATATCACTTGTTTTACAATTTTCCCCCTCATAAGGCTCACTGCCTTCTAACATATATAATGCAGGTATTTATTGTCTAATTCCTCCTACTGGAATATGAGTTCAATAATGGCCTGGATTTTTGTCTCTTGTTCACTGCTATATCTGCAGCTTCTAAAATATGTCAGGCACATGGTAAACCCACAGTAAATATTTGTTGAAATGTAAAAGTTGTTTGTTTCTAGCACAAGAATCTTAGATATTGGATTCCGTAGGAATGGGAACAATTACGTTCCCATATACCTACAGAGTTCAAGGGCCTTTTGAAACCCTGGTATTCTGATTCCCTTCCCATTCTTACTCTTTTTTTTTTTTTTTAATATTTTTTTAGTTGTAGATGGACACAATGTCTTTATTTTATTGCTTTGTATGTGGTGCTGAGGATTGAACCCAGGGCCTCACGCATGCAAGGCAAGCGCTCTACTGCTGAACTACAATCCCAGCGCCCCATACTTACTCTTAATAATACAAACTTTTCTTAGAAGCCAAATGCTAATCTTAAAATATACTGGAGTGTTAAAACTACAAGAGGTTAATGATGATTATGGTCTCATAAGGTACCTTAGTTCTATCTTTTCCCCCTAGTGCTATGGATTGAACCCAGGGCTCTGCGCATGTTAGGCAAGTAGCACTGCAGTTCTTGACATTTCTTTTGTCAACATCGTGTTGCTCTTTCTGCTTTGAAATATAAGAATATAATTGAAAGGTATTGGAAGTCAATTTGATTGCACATGAATAATTCTGTGATTGCACCCTCTCTAGTATGTCAATAGATTTGATATATTTTTTTCATGTTGGTTTTTACTTTGAAATGAATAACATCAGTTGAAAATCCAAGTTAGCCTAAAGCAAGAATTCTGCATATTCACATACTTTTTTGGAGTGTAAATGCCGTCATTATTCTTTATAACTTTAGGATCCATCTTTGGCCATTCCTATATTAAAAGGGCACAGAATTTCAGGACTGCAAGGTTTTAGTTCATTTGGTTCAATCATCTCATTCTACAGATATGAAAACTGTGGCTTATAGTCTTGCCCAAGTACCACACAGCTGAATGCTTTTTCTTGGTTAAAACAACTTGCTCTAAAAATAAAACAAGACTCCTTTGAGATTATAATTGAAAAATAGTTCTCAACATCAGAAAATTAGATGAATATAGTAACAAATGCTATTCCTAATTCTAATATGAAATTCTACCAGTTTATTTCCATCATGACAACTTCAGTATTACAAAACTAAGGCAAATATAGCAAAGGATAAAAATAATTGATAAGTAGAAAATAAAGTTTTCACAGGCATCCTAACAAATGAGTCATGACTCACAAGAGAGTTAGAATTTGCAGGTCACTTGAAGTGAACCATCCCCATGGTATCCGCATGTGAAGAAACTACTTTATTACAGAGATGGTTGTATATTAGCCACACCTTGTGTTGATCTTTAGAGAACGAGAGCTGCTTTTGTTACCTAATCCAATAATTTTTATGAAGCCAAAGGACATTTTTACTTAGATATGTGCACTTTTCTCTCTGTACAGGTGACTCTATATGAAGGTTATCATTCCAGAGGAATGTAAATATCTACACTAACAATGCTTCATATTTCTTTAGTGACTTTGTCCAAGGTATAGGGAAATTTTTGTGGTGAGATGAATTAATCTACTTGGTCTCCTGATGTGTTTCTCCCACATACTCTGGAGATCATTTATTTTTCTGAGAGGTGGTAGTCATCAAAGCCTTAACTTAAGCAACAGTTTGGTTGTTTGAGCTTTGTTTTAATTGAGATATTCTAGTAGTGTTGATAGTTTAGGATATTTGATTCTAGTCTAACAAAAAGTTATTTTTGAACCATTGTGGACAACAATGTCTCAAACTACAAGCAAAGTTGTGGCTAAATCAAACTCTGAAAAACAGATTTGTACAGATTACAGGAGATAGAGGCACTTCAAAGCCAAGACCTCTGCCAACAGTACAATTTAAAATGTCTAAGAGTGAATTTTCGTTTTTTTTTTTTGGTGCCAGGGATTGAACTCAGGGGTATATCTCCAGCCCTATTTTGTGTTTTATGTAGACACAGGGTTTCACTGAGTTGCTTAGCGCCTTGCCATTGCTGAGGCTGGCTTTGAACTCTCGGTTCACCTTGCCCAGCCTAAGAGTGAATTTTCAAGCTCTCTGCATCAATGTCTTAGCTCAGTTTTCTTTCTCCATGTTCCACTTTCATTAACTCCAGTTGTATGTGATGATATGGGAATTAAAAATCAGTAGCCCGAGAGTAAGATATGCATTTTAGTTTGATAAGCTAAGTCAAATCTGATTTCCATGATTCTGGTAAAACTCCTATGCACCAGCTACTATGTACAATATTAATTGAACAGAATTTCAATTAAAATAATCTGCTTGGAATTATATTTCTTTCAATATAATTCTTCTCTTGACTATTTTCTTGGCAATATATTAAACATTTTTTCAACTGTTGTATAAGAAATAATCTTCCTTTTTAAGAAGTTAGGACAATTCTGTTACTTTCCTTTGTATTGCAAACTGCTTAGCACGAATTGAGTCTGGGAATTGAGTCTGGATTTACATATTTTTCGGAGCTTTCACAACTTGAAAATATTTATTTATTTTTCCTAAGTTTAAATATTTGGCAAATATCAAAGTGCTCAAATGATTGAAGGGAACCAAATGCAAAATTCACACATGACTCAACTACAATTCATAGAGGAAATAACCAAATAAATTGGTATTTTAAACAATATAAGCAAATAGGAGAAAGGGATTATTTCAGAACGTACATACTCATAGGCAAGAAAATGAAGCAGTATTGCTTGCAAAGACTTGGTAAAGGTTAAAAGTTGAATTTCTATTAAATATTTCATAATATTTGACATGGTAGGAATGGATGTGAGCATGGATAATTGGTTTTCTTTCCTAAGCAGCTGAAAATGTTAAAAATAAGCCGGGCGCGCTGGCGCAAGCCTGTAATTCCATCACTTAGGGAGGCTGAGACAGGAGAATCGCGAGTTCAAAGCCAACCTCAGCAATGGCGAGGTTCTAAGCAACTCAGTGAGACCCTGTCTCTACATAAAAAAACACGAAACAGGGCTGGGGATGTGGCTCCGTGGTCGAGTGCCCCTGAGTTCAATCTCCAGTACCAAAAAAAAAAAAGTTAAAAATATAAGAATTTAAATGTTCCAAAGAGTGAAAACAACCAAAATCATTGTCTTATGACTGTACTATTTAAAGACTTACATCTCTAAAAATAAATTGGGAGAGGAGGCTATTCTGGAGCTGGGGGGAGGGGCCTTCCAAGAAACTGAGGCAATGGGAAGACCCCTTCTCCAAACTCTGATTATTGCTATCAAGATGTAAATTGCTTCTTGGAAAAGAAAGCATGTAGGGGTCAGCAAAGTGGGCCCATTTTACGGAACTATTCTCAACTCCATGTTCCCACCATTCACACACGTCTGTCCCCTAACAGAGAAGATACAGACAGAAGATACGGATAGGTTAATACTGGCGATGCAAGATTTTAAAATGAGGAACAAGATACAATCCTCAGGAAAACATAAACATGGCTCATCCACAAAAAGATTTGGTCTTTAAATTCAAAACGTAGTAAAATAGGATGGGGATAAATAATTGCAGATCATGACTCAGCCACTGGAACGGTGGACTCAGGAGATGGTGTTTCAGGTCCACACACTGCATCGCAGTCCTTTGAGTGGGTTTTTCCGATCTCTCCGTATCCCTTCACCCCTCTAAAGCACAATCCGGGTAAGATCCTAATTCCAGAATTCCTGAAGAGAACAATGTATTGTCCCCTTTGGGTTCTAGAGTGGAAAACAAACTCCTGATGTAGGTCACGGAATCCTTCAGAAACACTGGCTCTACTCCGCCCACTCCTAAGGGCTTTCAGCCCGGACCGCGTACACCTCTCAGTTGGCTTCTTAGCTCCAAACCACTCGCGACCCCACGCCCTCAGCGTGGCTTGGCTTTGCACACACCGGGCCCCGCCCCCAGGAGCGTGGCGGAAGTAGCTTGCTCGGGAAGGAGTCCGCGCGCCACCTGGCTCAGTGCGCATGCGCCCGCGCCAGGAGCGGGGGCGTTGGTACTGCTACCAACGCTTTCTCGCCCACCCCCACCCCGCAGAGTCGAGCTCCCGCCATCTTGCCACCCCCTCCCCCCCACAGCCGAGTCACCTTTTCCCTTTCTACATTCTCTGTCCCCCACTCCGTCCCTTTCCAATCGTGTCCCGGGCCTCAGCAGCAGAAACCGCGCCATCTCTACCCCTACATTCTCCACGCGGGACGCGCAGCCGTGCCTACAAGTGTCCTTAAAGCAGAGGTTGTAGGGGGTGTGGGGGGCGGTGGGGAGCGGGGGAGAGGTGAGGGGACGGGAGGGGCGCCCTACGCGGAACCCAGCGTCTGGGGCTCCCGCGCGGGTCACGCCCTGGACCCGGCCTCCGGCGAGCAATTGGCGTGTCCGCCCGAGGGCTGCCAAGCGGACGGCTGTGTGCGGCGCCGGCCCAGCGCGGCGCCTGGGTTCCCCGCGGTTGTGGGGTTGACTCCTGACTCCTCCCCGTTGGCCGGTGGGCGTGGGGCTCGCCGAGCGGGGCCGGCGAGTCGCGGCGGTGCTGGACTCTGTGCTGAGGGGCGCCCTTCGCGGGTCCTCTAGGGAGTGCTGGGGGAGCGAGTCTCAGAAGGAAGTGGTTGCGTTATGGCCCAGTGGAGGGAGACAGCGTTACTCCAAGTGTAGCGTCCAGAAAGGAAAATATCTACTCTCCTAGATGGGATGAGCCCCCTATCTGTGAGCACCGGGGAGATTACTTAGCTTGTCTTTGCCTCGGTGTTGGGGTCTGTACAATGGAGATTCTAATAGTCTAGTTTAAAATTATGAGGTTTCTAGAACAGTGCCGGGCACTGCTCAGTATGGCAGCTGTGATTTTTTTGATCACCATGTTTTAATGTTCAGAATGTGATTCCTATTTTCTCATTTAAATGCTGACAAATGAGAGTGAAGTTATGGGGATAGTACCTAACAGATCATCCTGGACACAGTGCTGTTATTCTACACATGGATAAATTAGCATATATCTATGAGGGTAATAGAAATTTTATGTTATTCTAAAGAAGTGCATATATATATATATATATGGGAGGAGAAGACATGGGATATTTGTAAAGAGCAGACCTCTGCAAAGATGTACTTGAAGAAAGAACTGGTGGAATTTCTGGAATGTTCCAAAGAGGCTGACTTTGACCTATTGTGAGGAACAGTTATTTGATAGTACTCTGCAAAAACAGAATGCACTTCATGGTGCTATTGCAAGTTGCTTGTCTTGGGATATTCAAACAAACTGTGATAAGTCTAGAGGCACACTGTGCAATAGAACTTTCTGCCCTAACAAATTCTATGTAATGTTATTTAATTTTTGTGGTGCCATTATGGTAGCTACTAGGCACAAGTTGACACTTGAGCACTTGAAATGTGGAAAGTGCTACTGAGGAACTTAATTTTTAATTTTGTTTATTAATAAATTAATTCCAATTTAAGTAGCTATATATGGCTAGTGGCTGCTGCTTGGAATAGTGAAGGTCTAAAATTTTGACGGTCCTTCCAGTTTTTGTCTTGGTTGAGTTTTAAATCAGAAAAGCTAGGTCTTGGAACATTTATTTTTCTTAAGGATCATCGTAAGTATATTCAAACAATGCCTTTAATTCAAATACTATAGTTCAAATAATGGGTCTGTTAGTACATATTGATCCTTGACAAGTAAAGCAAAGCATTCTTTGGACTCCTGGCTTGTAACACTACTGCCGCGTTTAGTTGGAGAGGCCTAACAATGCTAACTAGAATTTTCTTTAATCATTATTTTTTTTTTTAAATTTTTTTAGTTGTTAATGGATTTTTATTTTATTCATTTATCATTTATATGTGGTGCTGAGGCTCGAACCCAGTGCCTCACGCATGCTAGGAAGTGCTCTACCATTGAGCTACAGCCCCAGCCCCTTTAATCATTATTATACTGTATTGTGATCATCGGTTTCCACTATCTTTCCACTATTATTACTTTGGTTAGTTTCTTTCAAGCTTTTTCCATTCAAAAGATGGTGTTGTTTTTTTTTTTTTTGTCTTTTTAACCTTTTATATAATAAAGCAGTTTAATAAATTATAGTAGTTTGATAATGGAAAGAGTTCCATTATCATTTGTGCGTTGGGACATTTTAGAAGTAGTTTTGTTATCTGTGTTCAAAACTTATAAAGAGATAAGTGAAATTTGTTGATAGATCTTTCACAAGATTACTTTCTTTGAAATATGTTTTTTTCAATTATTTTATTTTATTTTTTTTGGTACTGGAAATTGAACTCAGGGGCACTCGACCACTGAGCCACATCCCCAGCTCTATTTTGTGTTTTATGTAGAGACAGGGTCTCACTGAGTTGCTTAGTGCCTTGCCGTTGCTGAGGCTGGCTTTGAACTCGCAATTCTCCTGTCTCAGACTCCCTAAGTGCTGGGATTACAGGCTTGCACCACCGCCCCCGGCGCTTTTTTAATTTATAAAGTTTAAAAATAAAACATTTAAAATTTATTTTGGTGGTTCTGGAATTGAACCCAAGGCTCCCAAATCCTAAGAATGCACTCTACCACTGAGCTACTCCCAACCCCTGAAAATAAAACTTTAAAAAACCCAGATAAACAAAAACAAAAACGTCATAGATAGCAACCTTAACTCTGGCTTAATGCCTATACAATGGTGCCCTTGGTCTCAAGGCTGAGGATAGTTGGTAGATCTGGAATAGTAAAGCTCATGAATTAAGTCATGTGCGGAGAATAGTTCATAACATACTAATCAAAATGGGTTCTTAGGTAGGGTATCTCTATACCTTAATTTTTCTGTGACAGATGTTTTAAAGTTTGTTGGAGTGTAGTTATTAATAGAACCTTTTTCATTATCAAAAATGTCTCAGTTGGGACTACATAATAATATGGTCACCATACTTTCAGACTTGTTGAAATCTATAATATATTATTTTAGAGGAATTAACCATATTGCCATCTCATAAATGTACTTTCTCTAAAACAGTGACAGTTATTACTTTTGTGCTTAAGTAATATATGAGATATTTTGAATAAGGCCAGCAAGTCACTGGTTCATTTAAGGCACTGGTAATTTTAAGATTTTTGCTTTGGATAGAATTCTTCAGTAGATTGAGTTTTTATTCTTGAGGTGTGGAATCTTTTGTTATAGGGGGCACAAAGAAAGTCCCTTAGTCAATCAGAAGGTTGAGTATTTGTGTTGAAATAACATGTTTTATTTTATGGTGAGGTTGAGTAGTGAAATCAGAAATCTGCTTGCTGTGTGTTAGAATGTTAAAATACTTTGCTTAGAGTTGTTTAAATAAGTAATGAGAAATAATCCAGCCAAATACATTATTGTTTTTTTTTTTTTTTTGGTACTGAGGATTGAACTCAGGGGCACTCGATCACTGAGCCACATCCCCAGCCCTATTTTGTGTTTTATGTAGAGACAGGGTCTCACTGAGTTGCTTAGCACCTCCCCATTGCTGAGGCTGGCTTTGAACTCAAGATTCTCCTGTCTCAGCCTCCCTAAGTGCTGGGATTACAAGTGTGAGCCACCACGCCCGGCTACATTATTGTATTAATTGAATTTATACTGTAGTGGATAAAGTGTTTCAATATTGAAAGTCAGGCACACTTGGTTTGAGTCCTTGTGCTGTTTAATGATGATGTGATTTGGGGCAAGTTATTTAATCTTTCTAAGAAGCCTCAGTTTATTTATAGAATGAAGATGGTAATACCACCCACTTCTTGACTTATAAAAGTTAAATGAGGGGCTGGGGTTGTGGCTCAGTGGTAGAGCACTTGCCTAGCATGTGTGAGGCACCGGATAAGATTCTCAGCACGTATATAAATAAATAAAATAAAGGTCCATGACAACTAAAAAACATGAAAAAAAAGAGTTAAAGGAGGTAACCCACATGATGTGTTAGATGTAACTTCATAAATATTAGCAACTATAGCGTTAAGTTTGATTTTGAAGAGATACTAATATTCTGAGATGCACTGTGGATTGATGGAAAGAACACTTAAAATGAATTAAAAAACAAACAAAAACCCTAGCTCTTGTCCTTTCTGCCATATTCTCTTTGACACTTTAGTTAAGGTATTCTGCTTTTCTGAGCCTGTTTCCTCCAGTAAAATGAAATTAGTGTTTCTTTGCATTCCACCTCCTCGAAAGATTTTTGATGAGCATCCAATAAGACATATTTAGCTGGGCGTGGTGACACCTGAAATCCCAGTGGCTCAGGAGGCTGAGGCAGGAGGATCCCAAGTTCAAAGCCAGCCTCAGCAACTTAGGGAGGCCCTGAGCAACTTAGTGAGACCCTGTCTCTAAATAAAATACAAAAAGGGCTGGAGGAATGGTACAGTGGTTAATTAAGTACCTCTGGGTTTAATCCCTGATCAAAAAAAAAAAAAAAAAAAATTTATAAATTGTAGTCTTATTTTACAGACATTTTTATATTTATTTCATCTTGTCTACCTAGTACCTCTCGTAAAGACTGACTCAGTCTGCAAAAAATTGTATATTTTGTGTAACAACATAAATAGTATATAAAATAGCACCATTTCTGCAAACTTTTTTTTTTTTTTTTTAAACAGTACTGTTGAATCACTGTAGTGGTGCTTTATTGAGCTGGTTATAATATATTCTCTACACAAAGCAACTCCACTAATACCATTAAGAGAGAACCAGCTTTTTTCTTGGGCACTTAATGTATTCTGTAGAGTTTGCTGAAAATGCTGTCTCCATATTTATGCAGATCTTTAATTTTTATCTAATGATACCAGTGATACTCTTTCTTTCTGGAATGGGTCTGTCAAGTATTTTTGCATTATAGTATTGCCCCTGATAATAATTTGGCTGATAGTTATTGAATGTTGAAAGTTAAATAAAGATAATGACCATGAAAAATCATGTTATTTGGTGTATGTATGTATGTGGTCATTATTGAAAAAAGGCTGTATTCATTGAATTCATAAGACAGTAAATTGAAATAAGTTGTGTGAACTTGCATGATAAAGTATTAACAAATTAAAGTATGTTGACTTGTACTTTTGCTATTTTAAAAAGCTGTAGCTGTTTTCTGACTAAATCCTATATATTTTATTTTATTCATATATCTTAGTCTTTAAACTACTATTCCTAATCATTTAGGACTCTTTCTTTGAGAATATACAACATGCCTAATGACAGTCCTTTGTCATCAAATGTTTTCAGAAGGCTGTACTTTTATTGCTAGGATTCATCATCATCATTGTTCATGTGATCTGAGTGCTTTGTATGTATCATGCCTTGTTTTAAGTGCTTTGCATACATTATTTTATATTATCTATAAGAGGAATGTTTTAAATAGCTTTTTTTAGAAATGAGGGAACTGAGGCAGAGAGATGACATTACTTGCCCAAGGTCAGATGGTAATGGATGGAGCTGTGTTTGAACTCTATAGCCCAGCTCTTTACTGCTGCATTGTGGTTCTATTTAGGTAGATATTTCACAACAAAGTTGCCTGTGACAAATTGTGGAGGTCTTATGAGTTATGATAAACTTTTTTAATTTTTATGTCTTTTTTTTGTGTAGTAGAAAGAACTCTGGACTACAAGTCAGAGGGACCTTAGTTTTAGACCTGGCTTGTATTGCTAAATAGTGGTGTGTCCTTGGGCAGTTCAAGAAACTCCAGTCAGAACGGCAGTTATAAAGAATACAATTAACAACAAATGTTGGTGAGGATGTGGGGAGAAAGGTACTCCCATACATTGTTGGTGGGACTGCAAACTGTTGTAACCACCATGGAAAGTAGTATGGTGATTCTTTAGAACACTTGGAGTGGAAGCACTTTGACCCAGTTATCTCACTCCTTGGTCTATACCCAGAGGACTTAAAAACAGCATACTACAGTGATGCAACCACATCAATGTTTATAGCAGCTCAACTCCTAATAGCTAAACTATGGAATTGATCTAGGTGCCCTTCTACAGATGAATGGATAAAGAAAGTGTATATATACACAATGAAATATTACTCAGCCATAAAGAAGAATGAAATTATGGTATTTGCTGGTAAATGGATGGAACTGGAGAATATCATGCTAAGTGAAATAAGCCAATCCCCTAAATCCAAAGTCTGAACGTTCTCACTGATTTGTGGATGCTAACTAAAATGGGAGGTTGGGAAGGGGAATAATAGAAATAGTTTGGACTGGATAGGGGTAACAGAGGAAAAGGAGGAGGGAGGGGAATAGGAAGGACAGAAGAATTACTTGGTCATAACTTTTCTAGCCTTGTATTTGTATACATGACCATGGTAACTCCACATTATGTATGACCACAAGAATGGAAACCTAGTAGAATAAGTTATACTTTATGAATATTCTACAAAAACATTCTACTGTTATGTATAACTAAAACAAACACAAAGCAATGCCTCTGGACTGCAGCTTCCTCACCTGAAAAATGAGGGATTTGGATGAAATTAGTGATTTTCAAAGTGTACTCTGAAACTTGTTCATATGTCTGTGGTCCAGTTCCCCACCAATTAGCATAGTTATATTTTTATCTGTTAAATTTATCCTTCTGCCTAGGATTTTCTTTTAAACAAAGAGCTTCTGAACTTTACATTTAAAATCACCAGTCTCTAAAGAAATTTAATCACACCATAAGTCCATGACTGCTAAGTGCATAACCCTTTAGTAATTTCAAATTATTTCAAGATATTAAAAGGAGATAGGTGTCTTTAAAAAAGAAAACTAGGTACTAAAATGGGAGAGATTGGTTAAATTTTATTAAAATACCATCTGCATGGGTGGAATATTTTAGGTTATCAGTTATTTGGGATCAAAGCCCAATTTTAATTTTTGAGTTATTTGGGATGGAACCCAGGGCCTCTGTGTGTGCTATGAAGATGCTCTATCAGTAAGCTACATCCCCAACCCACAAAGACTGATTTTTAACAGATTTGTGACCTTTGATTGGTATTTTTGTTCTTAGTTTCCTCATTGTTAGAGGGAAAATACTTGCCTTATAGGTGATGATGAAAAAATGTGACCTAATACATATAAAAGACCTTTTATATAACTCCAAATTCATCTATTTTTTTTACATACCTACACAGAAACTCCCTTTTTCTTTTTAGTCCCATAAATTGTTTTTAATTACATTAGATGTTTTTGAATTGTTTGTCTAATAATAGAATTCTTATAAGGTTTATTACTTCTAAGTAAGAGAATCTTGATGTTTAAGAGACTTGTTCGTTTTAGTATCTTTGTGAAATATACTTAACCTCTTACTATTAGAAGGATAATTGATTCCTAAATTTCCTACATGTCTGAAAAGTTAACCATTGAAGTCACTCAGTTTGTAAAAATAGCAGTGTTTTAGAATTGAAAAAATAAGTTTCTTATGTGTCATTTGTCAGGGTTTGTATGAGATATATCTTAGGATGGTCTGGTAGGCACATTTGCAGTGCACTTTAGGATAACTTTTGCAAAGAATAAATCTTTAAACTCAGTTTTTCTATAAGAGCACTGGATGTGAAAGTACATGGAAGAGAAACAGGTTAATATGAAACTAAAGAAAAGTCTGATAAAACTTGTGTGTCTCTAAGCAGTCTGTCACTGGTCTATGGTGTCAGAGTTTAAAAAAAAATTGCTCATTTAGCTAAGATTTGTAAATACTCAGTTTGTTTCTTCTTGAGAGAAAGAGGAGGCTTTCAATAGTTTACAAAATGTTTGATACTATTTTCAATTAAATTTCTTTTTTGAGTCCCCATTACATGTCCACTGTTTTCTTCTGTAAGACGAAGTTATTTTTGAAAGATGGTGAAACTGAGTTTGAGAGATTAGTTGATTGTTATTCAAAGTTCTATATTGATTAATCCTTCTTAACAAGTTCTGTCACCATGACTTCTGATTTTCTGTAGTGCATTTCTCGAAAAGCTTTGTAGAATTTTCATCTCTGTTTGAATGTTGAATAGTTGCTTCAAACTTAACATGCCTGAACTTAACTCCTGAGTCTTTTCCTTCACAATCTTTGGTAAATGGCACCACCATTTAATTAGTTGTTAGGGTCCCAAGCCTCAGAATCATCCATGATTGCTCTTCTCTTACATCCCATGTCTAATCCGTTAGCAGGTTAGCTTTCCAAATTCTGTATTTCAGAAAGCTGATCATACATTACCATCTCCATTTGTTAATTAAAGCCCCTGTCATCTCTTGTCTGCAGAACTTCAGTAAGTTCTTGACTGTTCTCCTTGATTATACCTTTGCTTTTTTATAGTATATTCTCACAACAGCTGGACTTATCTTTTTGGAACCTAAAACATTTCAAGTAACTTCGTTTTTCACAATTCTCTGATAGCTTCACATTACACTCAAGTATAATTTAACCTCTTATGATCTATAAGCATTTCCAAAATGTAACCTCTTTGTAATTCTCAGATCTTATTTTCAACTGCATATCCTCTTTGCTTACTTCATTTTACTCATTGGCCCCAATATTTTGGTAGTTTGCTGTTCTTTTTGCCTGGAGTTTATTGAGCACTGCCTCATGGGCTTTATTTAGATCTTACGTTAAATTTCATCTCCTAGTTGAAATCAACTTGTTTATTCTCATAGTATTTGCCACTTCCTCAAATTATGTTTGTTTATATGATTGTTCCCTGCGTTATAATGTTTTTGTTTGTTTTAGTCACTGCTATATCCTTAGCTCATGGAAAAGTTTTAGGTCTATAGTAGGTGCCCAATAAGTAGTTATGAATTATCATCCAAAGCACAAGTGATGTTGGCTTTAAAGAAAGGGTGCCTGTGCCTTTATTCTAAGAAGAGGAAGAGAGGGAGGGGGGATATAGTGTCATGGATGAGGACAGTGAGGGGAATTACTAAATTATGTTTTTTTTTTTTATGTCTCTGAATTAGGAGATGCTGTCTTCTGTCAGTGGAAGAGGGATTCAGTGTGGGGCAAAAATTTAATATTAAACTAAAATAATTAATATTAAGCCAGTATGATTAATAAATAATCAAATATTAGAGAAAGGAGAATTTATTATGTATGTGTATCTGAGAAGGCTTCTTATACATACATACATATGTATATATATTCATTATTTATTTGTTTATTTTTTGTGATGCTGGGGATTGAACTTGGCCTTGTGCATTCAAGGCAAGCACTCTACCAACTGAGCTGTATCCCTAGCTGGGTGCATGTATTAATACATAATTATTAATTATTCTATTGTGTTATCCTGAATACTAGATACAGAAGTTTTGTGATACTTTGTGCATTTAAAAAATTTTTATTCTCGGTGATTAACCATTTGGTGTTATTTTTCACATTAGTATAAATTTAGATTATGATGTAACTTGATTTTTTAAAAAAACAACAAAATTGATGTGCACTGTATGATAGTGTTGGTGTAACCATAATTGTTTCCTGCCTTTGGGATTTTATGAAAATGTTCTAATTGTAAAAGTATTTTTATTATGTTAGATTTTCAGGTTGAATGATTAGAATTGAGGCTCTATAGGTTTATAGAATTAGTGTGTAAGTTTGAATTAGTTTTTCTTATCAGCAATGTAACTGAAGAATTGATGAAAATTCCACTTTTTATTATCTGATAAATGGGTTGATTGCTAGATTTCACAGTCTAGATTTTGATTTTGCCTTGAGGGTGCAGAAACTTGTAATAATGAGATTTCCAACTGTTTGATGTCTTCTAAGCTTAAAGGTGTTTCTCGTGGTACTTCTTCTATAGCTACTTAATCACCAAAAATATGATCTTGGAATGGAAACCCAGTGTCATGTTCCTTGGATTTTGCTTGATTCATTTTGTGTGTGTGTGTGTGTGTGTGTGTGTGTGATTGCTATAAGTAAAATTGTTTTTGGGGGGTGGCAATATTTTCTGTGGAAAGATGTCCTTAAGTTCCATTACTGTAAATTAAAAAATGCTATTTTTTCCTCCTCTGAAATAGGATTTTTCAGGTGTGACATAGTATTGGCTATTGGTTAGTGATCAGGTTTACATAGTATTAATCAGAAATGAACTTCTTCCTGGGTTAACGTTTAAACTGTGGCATGTTGAAATAATCTAGATCCCAATCTGCACATCTGAATTCATTTTGTAAAATATGGCAAACAGCTGCATTTCAATTGAAAGCTGAAACAACTGCAGGACATTAACCCATTGAGAAGATTACCGTAGATTTTCAGTTCCATGTTAACTGTATTTATTAGAGAAAATTGACTTGAGTGCTTCTGCTTTTAACAGACTTTTTTAATGTCTGGAAGAAAGGAAATAAAGCATTGAAATGATAGGACTTTGATGTGTAAAGAAGTTAATGTCTAAAGAAGTTAATGATCTAAATCATCAAACAAAATATGGGTATGGGAAATAATTATTTTAAATTGTCTAATGAGCTATCAGCCCGTCATGTCAAGAAAAATGCTGTTCACCTGTTTGACTTAAAAAATTAAATAACTTGACTGTGAGAGGATGATCATGGTTATTGTAAACTAGGACCTGGATCCTTTACCTCTTACCAATAAATACTGTTGATGTGAAACATTCATAGTAGGGAGGCAACTGAAGAAAGCTGTGTGTGTGTTTTGTGGTGCTGGGGATCCAACACCAGGGCTTCCTTACATGCCAGGCAAGCACTCTGCTATTGAGCCACTTCCCCAAGCCCAAAGCTGTGGTTTTAATATGAATTTACTCTATGAAATGTCTCCTCTTCAGAGAGAGTTGAAGCAGGATGACTTGATTTTAAAATGAAAAAGGGGCAGATTGCTCCAGCAATGTCTCAGTGAAGTTTTTGGCCATAGGATAATTCTACAGAATAGCATCTATATCAAATGTGGTATGAGTCAACTCAAGTCATAACTTCTTTGGAGACTGGAGTTAATAGGTAATGTGGAGTTTAATGTTTTCTTCAAGATATCACTGTCAGCTTTGTGTTGGGACAACACGGGACCATTTTCTGAGGTCCTTGGGAAATTCAGGTGCTATTTTTTTGGCACATTGTCTTATTTCTTTTGGACTCCGTGTGGAAGTCCTTAGTTTCCTACCTATTTTCCCACAATTCTGGACTAGTGATGTCTTTTGTTTTTTTTGGCCCAGTTTTCAACAATCTTTTTTCCCTATATCATATTAGAAAAAGGTAATTCTTTTAAAAAGTCTTTATGAAAAATTAGAACAAATTTAGGCTTAAAAAAAGTGATGGTCTTTCTTAGCATTAGGTTCAATTTGAGTGGAACATTTTTCTCTTTCTTTGGCCCTTCATTCTGTGCCTAGTGGTTTTGTTTGGGTCCTTAGATGAGGCCAGAGGGATTTGGGGATTTTCTAGACCTACTTACTTAGCCAGTGTGCTGCTTGTCTTAGCTCTTTATCCTGTTGCTTCTTCAGACCTGAAGCACAGAGAAGTTAAGTAACTTGTCCACATTTGTGGCAAGGTAGCAGAGCTGGGGATCCAACTTAGGCAGTCTGCTTTTGAAGCCCAATACGGAGACTAGATTTCCTCTATACAAACTGTTTAACCTCACTGACCCTTTAGATAAAATATATTTTCTTTCATTACCTTGAATTTAGTGATCAGCAAGAGGGCCTCAGGGCAGCTACCCACTCTAGCCTGTCCATTATATAACACCTCAGGAACTGTACCCAGGCAAGCTTATTACAAGACTAACTTGAGGAGCTTTCTTGAGATTTGCAAAACTGAAAAGCAAATTCAGATGTGTAAATCATTTGTTCCATCAACCCCCACCTGTGGGACTGGGGTTGTGCCTCAGTGGTAGAGCACTTGTCTAGTATGTGTGAGGCACTGGGTTTGATTCTCAGCACCACATATAAATAAATGAATAAAATAAAAGTCCATCAACATCTTAAAAAAAACAAAAGCCACTTGTGAAAAAGTAGCCATCAGTCTGTGTTTCCCCAACTCTATTTAAACTGACCCTAAATCAATCTGGGCAAGATGACCCTTTAGGCTACTATCTTCAGGTCAGTTAGTTCATCCGTAAGGTCTTTCTCTACCACTGCCTTGCCTCCTGAACGAGTAAGTCTTTTTTCTGGTAACAACTCCAGAACTGGTCCTCTTAGACTACGTTTATAGCTCTAGATGCTGTTGTATCAAATGTTCTATTTTTTTTATTTAGAATCTTTTTATTTTTAAAAAATTACAATATTGCAAAGTTTACATGAACTTTATATGAAATAATATTGAATTTGGCTGTATAGTAGTTGGACTTTTACCTACTTTTATGACTTTTTAAATGCTATTTTAATGTTTTTACTAATTCTTATTTAATGCTACATTCAATAATTAAGATGATATTAGCATTGGAATGTAGTTTTCTCATTATGCATTTGCTTAGTTTTATGGGGAGAAATCACATTTTAGATTAAATGAGTTATTTACCCATAAGATTATAAACTTTCATAATGCTTACTTCTGATCTATTGACTTTATTTGTATTTTAGACTTTGGTTCAAGTAGAAATTAAATTATGCTCTAGGTTTCTAATTTTGTATTTCATAGTTGTAGAACCCTTTCTTTAAATGAATTCTTACTTGGCATCCCCACATATAAAATAGAAAAATCAGTTTTCTGGTGGTCTGGAAGAAACTGTGTTCAGGGCCACCGGGAGCTCCGTGAGGAATCACTAATGACCCTTAGTGTTTCCTGGAACACCTTTTGAAAACCACTGAGCTCTATTAAAATATTTTAATGAATATTTTTGTTATGTTATGTAGAGAATAGGTACTGAACTGTTTATCATATTCAAGTGATTGTTTATCTTACTTGACTAAGATGCTTTTTCTTCCATACTATTTCATTTGAATAAAGAATATTAAGTATAAGCAAATAGGATTTATGCAAAACAAATTATCAGAAATATAAAATTATACTTTTGAATCGAATTGGTAATTGCTTGTTTTTTTCCTCATGCATTTAAATACATTTTGTAAGCTTTATTTCTCCTTTTTATTTAGATGAATAATACTGCAGCTAGCCCAATGTCTGCTGCTACTTCAAGTAGTGCCAGAAGTACAGGAAAGGCTATAAGCTTTGCAGCAGAATTGCAGAGTATGATGTAAGTATGTCTTTGTATTCTATTTAAAATTTATTCATGTTGAAAAAAGACAATAGAAATAAAATTTATAAAACTTAACTTGTAAGTAATTTGTGTTAAATAAAAGTGAGAAAGTCTGAACATTTTAAAGAGCCATGTGCACAAGAGGAAAAATTGGATAAAAATACTATAATGGGGTACTGTATTTGAAAAATGAATGTTGGTGCATCTTTTTAAAGATAAGATAATCATGTAAACACATTTTTTTAAAATTATTTGCCTCAATCTGTTATGGATTGTTTATTGCCACATTAGTTTTAGATTTAAAAATTTTCGAGACTGAGTATATATTTGGATAGTCAAAATGTTTTCAGAGTTCTTAGTTTTTCTCAAATGTCATAATTTTGTGAGCCTAATTTAAATTAATTTTTAGTTTTGGTATTTGAAATCACTATTTCAGAATGTTGAGAAAATTTAAAACATTTATAAACATATTTATTCAGTCTTTGAGAAACTGCATGTTCATTTAGATTTCTTTCCTAAGTCATTTAGATTTTCTTTCCTATTCAGGTTGATTTTTGGCTTTTTGCGTTGAGTGAGACTACATATTTTGATTTGTGCTACATTTATTAGAAAACTCTCTTGGCACATATTGGTTTTTCTTTATTATTGGTTCAAGAGACTATTACCTGCACAATGCTGGGGCAACGTTACAGTTATTCTTTTCTGATGACTTACTAGGCAGTCAGAGGTTGAAGGTTTGAGTATCTTCCTTTTGTGGGTATTGATAGCCTCCAGGGTGGACTAAGTCCACTGTGTGATGGTTATTGTTCAAAGGTGAAATAAATTTGAACATATATCTTCTGGTTGCCAGTTAAACATACTTCAAACAACATTGAAAACATTTAGGTCATAATTTTCTCATATTTTTCTGGTCTCAGGATCTTTTTATACTCTTAATTATCAAAGACCCTAAATATTTATCTGGGTTATATTTGTAAGTGTT
Organism: Geosciurus inauris; assembly: GCA_004024805.1. NCBI lineage: Eukaryota > Metazoa > Chordata > Mammalia > Rodentia > Sciuridae > Geosciurus > Geosciurus inauris. Next base: position 133,783 of record PVHX01002658.1, on the reverse strand, counting down.
TATTTCTTAGCATTTAAAACAGAGAAAGAGCTGGACATAATGACACATGCCTGTAATCCCGGTGACTTGGGAGTCTGAGACAGAAGGATTGCAAATTTGAGACCGGCCTCAGCAATTTAGCAAGACCCTAAGCAACTTACTGAGACTCTGCCTCAAAATAAAAAATAAAAAGGACTGAAGATGTGGTTCTGATTAAGTGCCTCTGGGTTAAGTCCCAGTACCAAAAAAAACAAAACAAAAAACCTTACAAACCCCCAAACAAAAACAAAACTGAGAAGTTAAATTATACATATATTTGAAAAGTAATAGACTTATTATGTTAATGCAAGTAATATATTTCTTTAAAATTATGTTCCAAAAATTGATAACACTATTGTTTAATATGGAAATAAATTAAACATTAATGTAGAAGTTGTATATTGTGAGCTTATTTTTTAAATTGTGGAACATTTTATTTTAATTATATACACTTGTGGACTGGTTTAAGTTTTTTCAGTTTTAGTTTAATGGCTTTTTGTTAAGCATCTTTTGTTATGTTAATTATGTTTAAAAATATTAGGACTGTTCTAGAAGGTCTTAAATAAGGTGAGGAAATTAATTTTTCTGTAGAGCAGGTTCATTGATTTACTTTATATTTTTAAAGCTTTAATTTGGAAATTTTCAAACTCTTAAAATTATAAAGCATAGTATAATGAACCTCATATATTCATTATCTGGTTTTAACAGTAATTATCTTTTGCTAGTCTTATTCAACCTTTCTCCCTACTCTTTTTTTAAAAAATGAAGTATTTTTAAAGAAAATCCTAGAAATTTTATTTCAGAATTCATAGTATATATTAAAACAATATATCTGTGAGTAGATTATAAAAAAGATGATCTTTCTCAGGGGTCAGCAAACTACAGACAAGGGCTTGCTGTTGTTTCTGTAAATAAAGTTTTATTGGACCACAGCCATACACTTATCTGTTGTCCATTGCTACTTTCATGCTACATAGCTGAGTTGGGTATTTGTGACAAAGACCATATGGCCTGTAAAGCTGAAAATATTTACTATCTGGGTCCTTTACAGAGCAGTTTGATGACCTATAAAAACAGCTCTCTATAAGAAGAAACCTGTAGAGTAGTGTTTCCTTTTGTCATTTATAGTTAGGCAAGGTTTTCCTTAATGCATTTGATGGACCTCAGGCCATTTAAGAAAACTGAGGTGGAGGGGAAGCTAAATTCAGTACTTTCTTATTAAACATTTTTTAAAACATCTTCCCAACTAATGTACCTAAGTTGGGTTCAGAATGCAAAAGTTATTGTTGATTACAACTCTGGAAGAAATGTACATTTTCTTCTATTTCAGACCTCATAGAGAGGCCACTCCTAATAGTTAACATTTATCATTTAGAGTCTGAAGTTATTTTTTTCCCTTTATGAATTTCTTCAGAGAAAGGGAAATAGGGCCAAAATTAGGGGAATCTTTTGAAATATACCAATATTTTCTATTGGTATAAGATTTTCAGGCTTTCAATTGTATAAAATTAGAATCAATATACATTTGATCATTGTTTATTATGCTTATTTCAGATGAGAAAGTACAGACTTAAGCTGTTGTGTTTGTGTTGTAGGAATTTCATTCTGTGAATTCTTCCTTTCCTGCTGCTGTTTCATAGTTCTTGTAAGCCTTTTGATATTGCTGGTTTTCAGTCCTCTACTGTTAACTTCTTCCCTGTCCACTCATTGTTAAAGAGCTGTTTTCCTTTTGGTTTTCTTCCCTCTAAATGGGGAACAATTAGTTAGTATTATTTTCTGGGCTTGGTTTCACTGAAAGTTATCTAATTGTCAATCAAAACCGAAATTGTCTTATCTGCTATTGAATGTAGAAGTGGTAGCCAGTCTGTTCTGTTAGGGCATTATCATATTTAAATTTAAATAGTAAATAACACCTGTGAAACATTCTTTAGGAATTGCTTCTACAGATTTTTTTTTAAAAATATTTTTTTAGTCATCAATGGACTTTATTTGTTTATATGTGGTGCTGAGAATCGAACCCAGTGCCTCACACGTGCTAGGAAGTGCTCTACCACTAACCCACAACCCAGCGCTGCTTCTACAGATTTTTTTTTTTAATATATTTATTTTATGTGGTGCTGAGGATCGAACCCAGTGCCTCACGTATGCGAGGCAAGCGCTCAGCCGCTGAGCCATAACCCCAGCCTTTGCTTCTACAGATTTTAAACTAAAAGATCTGTATTTAAAATAATTATTAGTGGCGTGGGATGACAGTAGCTGTTGTCTCTTACCTGAACTAGTTCATGTTGCTGAGGACATTTGTGACATAACTCCTTATCACAGCTCTTTGAATAACATGGGTAGGGTCCAAGAAATTTTTCTTTAAGTTACAGAAGTTAACCCATTCAATCTCAGGTTTTCCGTTCTGTGAATATTTTGATTAAATGGACACAGGTACATTAAAATAGGTTGTAAATAATAATTTAGAGCTTATAAATATTACTATTATATTATGTTCTTATTATGATTATATTATGTATTATATACTCGGTTTTTATAGGTGTTCTACATCTGGGACAATGGGACAAAATGGACATAAATTAAAAAGCAAAATATTGGCTGGGGTTGTGGCTCAGTGGTAGAGCCCTTGCCTCACATATGTGAGGAACTGGGTTCGATTCTCAGCACTGCATATAAATAAATGAATAAGATAAAGGTCCATCAACCGCTAAGAAAATATTTTTAAAAAAGTGCAAAATATTTTCAGTTTACATTGTAGATATTTTAACAAACTTCTTGAGAATTTTAATGCACTTCCAGAGTCTTCATTAGGTTCTCTCTTTATTTTATCCATTTATCAGTTTTTTGCCTTGTCATGTAATTGTTCATCCTTATCAAAAGCACCAAGTGAAAAAAATTTGGAACTTTTTTTTTTACATTCAGTAAAATTTACTATTGTACAGTTTCACAAGTTTTGCATTTTTTAAAATCAGTATTTCTTGAGTTCTTATTATATGGCAAGGTCTAAATTTCTTCAGGAAACATGAATTCTAGCACTAGAGAAGGGTATATAGCCGACCAATTGTCATGAAAAATTTCATGGTAGTACAAAGAAGGAAGTGATGAACTCTTCTGAGGGTGAGCTCTCTACAGTTTTAGGTCTATACTTGTAATTATTTCTTGGAATATTTTGAAGTATTCTATGAGTACCACAAACTTAGTATGTTCACAGTTAAACTAATAATTTTCTTTGTAAGATTTTTGTCTCGGGAATTTTTGGGATAAATAGCTATAGTTTATTCTTTGTTTCACTGGATGAGGGCATTATTGTATATTGTGGTCTCACTCACATATTCAGTTGACTCTTGTTTAGAATTATGAAGTTAAGAGCTGTGAAAGAATATACTCCCTGTTTGTCCTTAACTTAATCTGGCTTTAAAGAGCCCTTATGTACATATCTGAATTATTAGTAGATGGCTTTTACACTGATATAGACTTCCTTCAAATATTGTCTCCTTAGTACATTTAATTCAGTTTTTCAGAAACTGAAAGAGAAACTCCTGAAGATAAGAAGTCCTAATATTAGTATATTTTAATAAGATGCTTTAGTTACGATAATAAATGCTTGTGGAGCATTCTGTATACCAGATAGTCTTGTGAGTGCTTCCACATACCGTTTTATGTGACCCTCACACAACCCCATGAAGGTAGATGCTGTTATTTCCCTTTTGTAGATGAAGAAGGTGAAACACAAAGATGGACTAACTCGCTAAATATTTTTCTGTAGTCAGTGGACAATCTTGGATTAAAGTCAGAAAATTTGATTCTGGAGTCCATGCTCTTGGCACTAATCCTAAACTGTATTTCAGTTAATAAGATTTTAGTTTGATTTATAAATTTAATTTATAAACTTTTACCAGTTAATGTGTGACTAAAATGCTGTAATAAGTAATAATTTGAAAGCTAAATAATTGTTCAGTTAATTACTTGATTATTAGTATTGAGGTCTAATATTTTTATGGGTATTAGGTTTGAATAAATGCTATGATAATATGAAAATTAGTTTTCTATAGCTAACTACCAAGTCTTTCTCAGCAGGGTCATATCAGTAACCAAGAGAAAGTATAATTTTTCAAAAAAATTTCATATTTTTCTATATATTCCTTAGAGACATATTTGTGTTTTTTCATAATTTTAGAGATGTGTGACCACATTGTTGTAGAATATTTAAATGCATGCTTTTATATTTTATCACTATTAAATAACCTTAATTCCTTATATTTAAATTACACTAAAGTGTCTATAAACTTACACTTTTTATTAAATGCATCTGGGATATTTTAATGTATATTCTGGTTTATAAGTGTAATCATAATGAGGAAAATTTTCAAATTGTAATGTAAATTTGGTCATACTTTTTCCTTAAAATGAGAATTTGTGTAAAAGGTTGAGAACATAAAAACACTGTTCAGTGAAAGTTGGCTATATCATTTCTCCTTTGAAAAACTAAATATAAATAAGTTTCTAGATTCAGTTGGGTTATGTGCTTATATTATAAGTGTCAAATGTGGCAAAATAAAATTTTGAATTTTGTATATAAATATCACTGTAAATTCTCTGAGAAGAAAATAACTAGAGCTTTGATTGTCAGATAATAATATAGTTGCCAGGGAGAAAAACATCTTGCTTACTCTTTGAAATCTTGAAATTTAGGGAGATGGAGTCATTTGAGTAATTATTTGATGAAATGTCTTAGTTATATGAGGAAAAAATAGTTCAAAAATCACAAAATAATTATCTTAAAATTGTGTTATGGTTGCTAATTATCACACTGGAGAATGGAAATCCCTGTTTATAACTAATTTGATTTCTGAACCTAGTTGTCCTAATTGATGTGCAGGTTTTTTGAGTCTTCACTTATCCTTAGTGTGAACAATCATGTAAATATATTGTGTTTCTGAGTGCTTCCCTAGGTCTTCAGGAAGACCTTTCCTGAAGGTGTTACATAACATTTGGTTTATGTACAGCATTAACTTTCTAAAATCTGAGAACTACTTACTGAATTTGACAATTCATGATACAAGTAAGGGATTGTGGACTTGTATCTACCTCTTGAGGTTAATGTGAAGATTAAATGAGTATAGTTCTTGGCACATTGTAAACTGTTAGTTGTTGTCATCATCTTTTAAAAAAATAATTATCACTATCAACATATAGATGAGGTCACTTAAGTTGCCTAAATTGGCTTTGAACTTCTGCCTCAACCTCGCCAGTATCTGAGATTACAGGCCTGTGCCACTATGCCTGGCTTAAAAAGTGTTTTAAGTGTAGAAGGAAGAATTTTCAATTTTATGGGAAGAAGGTCATAATTATAGAGAAAAAAGAACATGTCTACATTATAGCATGCTGTTTGGTGTAACTTTCTGCAGAGGTAGAAGTTTCTGTTTCTGTGTGCTGTTTGGTATGATAGGTCACATGTACCTGTTGAGTGTGTTAAATAAGCTATGCAACAGAGCATCTGAATTTTAAATTTTATTTAATTAGGTTAAAATGGAGCAGTTTAACATGGAGCAAGTGGCTACCATGTTAGCATAGAAGAAAGGAAGAAAATATAAATTATGAAATACCTTTTTTCTAGCTTGTCTCTATTTTTATTGAAAAAGGCAAAGATATGTTTTATGTATTATGTGATACATTGATTTTTATATCTGCTTTTTAAAAAAGACTTTTGATTTTTTTTAAGTTATAGACGGACACACTACCTTTATTTTATTTATTTTTATGTGGTGGTGAGGGTTGAACCCAGTGCCTCATGTGTGCTAGGCAAGTGTTCTGCCCCTGAACTACAACCTCAACCCTTATATCTGCTTTTGAATAGTCACTGATCTACTTTTTTCTTCCTCTTTTTATTAAGTTTCATTGTCCTACTGTTCTTTAAAGGTTTGAGAATGTTAACTTTTAGCTACTTTGGTGTGTTAGATTTGATTGGTAGTTCTAATATTACATTAATTTTCTATTGTAAAAAATGTGAATAGGGCTGGGGGCTGTAGCTCAGTGGTAGAGCGCTTGCCTTGCATGCGTGAGGCCCTGGGTTCGATCCTCAGCACCACATACAAACCAATAAAATAAAGACATTGTGTTCATCTACAACTAAAAAAATGAAAAAAAGTGTGAATAGTACTGAAAAGTGTTTTATTTTTTAAAAATGCTCTTTTGTGGGCTGGGATTGTGGCTCAGTGGTAAAGCACTTGCCTCACATGTGTGAGGCACCGGATTTGATCCTCAGCACCACATATAAATAAATGAATAAATAAAGGTCCATCAACAACTAAAAAAAAGTTAAAAAAAATTCTTTTGGGAGTACATGTGTTTATACTTAGTATTTCTACTAGTACTGCAACTGTTTCTCTGAATGTATTACATAACATTCAATTATGTCAATGTATGTATGTAACTGAATGTGTAGTATTGTCAGTTTTGAGTTTTTTTCTTTTCTTTTTGTGGTGCTCAGAATGGAACCCAGGGTCTCCCGCATGGTAGGCAAGCACTCTGCCACTGAGGTATAGCTCCACTGATTTGCCCCTGGTCCTTATTTTTCTGTAGTTAAGACTTGCCACATTTCTGGTAGATCTAGAATTAGTAATATTTTATGTAGTTTCTTGTTAATTCATTGTTTTTATTGTGCTCAGATTTTGAAAACTTGTTGGTTCTTGATTAAATTAATCTTTTGAAAAGGTGTTGGGTAGGAATGGATTGTTCAATATTAAATATATCAATGATTAGTAATTTTTGGTAGGAAATTAAAATTCTATATTATTGGTTATGTATTGATTACCTCCTTATTGTAAATCATGTTGGTACAGGATATCAGCACCCCAAATTAGAAAAATGTAATTTTGGAATAGTAGATTCTTAATAGAGAGGAATTAATCTTTTTGATTTTTGACTTTGTGGATTCTAAAGGTTCATAGCAGTTTTTAAGTTTGCCAGAGCAAATTTTTGATTCTCTCTAGAAGTGAAGTACTTATGCAGTTTTACATTATAGCCAAAGAAATGGAAGTTGACTTATTCTGTGATATATTTTATTAACACACACATATATTAACTTTAACATTTATATATGTAAATTTTAATCTTAAATAAAATAACATTTGCCTTTAAAAAATGTTGCTATTGTTAGTAGGTTCTCTAATTGGCATTGCATGTTTTCCTAGGGCAGAATAGAGTTCACAAACCACTTTCTTTTTTTTTTTTTTTTTTTTTAAATATTTTTTTTTTTTAGTTGTAGATGGACACAATGTCTTTATTTTATTGCTTTGTACGTGGTGCTGAGGATCGAACCCAGGACCTCACGCATGTGAGGCAAGCGCTCTACCGCTGAGCTACAATCCCAGCCCCACACAAACCACTTTCTATAGAATAGTGAAAACTATTGATGAATCTGTTATCTTTGAGTAATTTTTTAATTTACTTTTTGACAGGCTTTCTATCTTAAAACATCTTATTATGACTGGTTTTTGCCAAGACTAGAAGAGTGTTACTGGCCTTGTATGGTTTGGTTTCCTTATTTCTCTATTAAACTGGTTGGCAATGTGTGTTTAGCGAAAAGGGGTAAGTAAAGTTTTCAGAGGCTGGTCTGGTGATTAATATTTTTTTATTCAAAAAATATCATTCGTCATATCAGTGTTCATAGCAGCTCAATTTGCAGTAGCTAAGCTATGGAACCATTTATTTATCGTGATTCTTTATTTTTTATATATATATTTTTTTTTTAAAAAAATTTTTTTTAGTTGTAGATGGACACAATATCTTTATTTTATTTATTTTTATATGGTGCTGAGGATCGAACCCAGTGCCTCACGCATGCAAGGCAAGCGCTCCACCACCGAGCCACAGCTCCAACCCCTATTTTTTATATTTTTAAATTAAAAAATTTTTTTTACCCCATCAGCTATTTTCGAAATTTCGAAAGGTCAACGGACCATTATTTTTTTTATTTTATTTATATGTGGTATTGAGAATCTAACCCAGTGCCTCACACATGCTAGACAAGTGCTCTACCACTGAGCCACAACCCCAACTCCTCCTGTTATTTTTATTTATTTTTATGTGGTGCTGAGAATCTAACCCAGAGTCTCACACATGGTAGGTGAGCCACAACCCAGTCCTTATCATGATTCTTAAATATGTGAGTTTTCTTTTTTAAAGTAGTTTAATCACTTTTATACATCTTGTTGCTTCTGCGTTTGACCTTAAATCCTATCCACAATTTTGATACATATGTCCATGTACTTTTATATTCTGTAGTTTTGGTTTCTTTAGTTTAATATTTAATCCCTTTTGTTGTATGATGTCAAGGAAGGTTCTAAGTTAAAACAGTTTTACTTTAAATTGATGTGCCGGTGGTCTTAAACACCACAAATTACACAAGCCTTCCTTTTCCCTTTAAATTGAAATTCTACCTTTATCAGATAATAAATTAGTATGTTTGACTTTTCTGCTTTGTTCCATTGAGTTTTCTATTCCTCTGCCAGTACTGCATTATTTTAGTTATTATAGCTTCTTAATATGTTTTAATATTTGGTGTTATAGTTGAAGTTCATCCACATAATCTTTATTTTTAAAATATTTCTGGACTTTTATTTTTATTCCTCCAGATGAATTTTTAGGAATCATTTCATCAGGTTCCAAAACAAATTCTAAGTGCACATTTTAAGCAGTTTCATTTTTCTTTTCTTTTTCTGCTTTTTGTTATATACTCAAATTTCAGACATTGGTCTTTGCAATTTATTTTACTTTTAAAGTTGATTAATGAAGTAATGTTATATTTTGAAAGTTTATTTGAAACAACATTGGATAGAAACAGCAAAAACAATTGACTAATGAGTGGGTTGGTTTACCAGTTTATGATTAGAGACTGAAAATCTTCTCAGTTTTCTTTAATATTTGTTTTTCTTGCTCACATGTAGAATTTTGCTGTGACTGCAGTATGTAAAACTCAGCCAATTTATTCTCTTAATTTTAAATCATAGTTATTGTCTTTTTAAATGGTGGACATGGTTGGAAATAAGAGGCAAGTTTAATTTTTTAATAGGAATGTAAAACTGCATTCTAATAAAATTATATATTTGTGTCTAATAATTCATAAAGAATAAATACATTTGTTTTATAAACATAATCTTGTGATCAGGGTTTTTTTCCTGTCCATTTTAATAAAAATATTTCTATAGTAGATTATGGACATTTTCACCTGCTTACAGAAAGAATAACAGGTAAAATTGCACTATTGTCCATTTCACTTTTACTGTTGTGATGCTTTATCTAGGACATCATAGAGGCATACACTATACTTTGCTTCTATGGTAAGTTGTCCTACTTTGCCATTTCATTTGAATTTGTATATTTGTATAGTTTTTATGTTTTCTCTTTCATTGCAAGCTGCTAATTTTGTTGCTATCATGCTAGATTCCTAGTTTATAATAAACTGGGAGCTGCAGTGTTTCACCTCCCTTTTTGAATGCTGCTCCCAGTCTACTAAAGAGTACTAATCAAATTTATTAGATTCGTATCTAAAATAAGAGTCATAAGTTAGGAAAAGCTGACACAGTTTCTTTTCTGAAAAAAAATTACTTGATCTTCGATGGGCAAACTTAATAGCAATTTTGAAAGATGAGTTGCTTGTTTCTCAGTATCAGATCTTTTGTTTTATTTTCAGAGGCTGAGATTGTCAGGTAGCAAATATAAATTTATAAGTTCTATGTTATTTAATCTCTTTTCAGTGATAATGTTAGGACTGTTACTAGATTGTTGGATTAGTTTGGTATGCTTTTTTTTAAAAGCTTGTATAGATGTAATGATAATTTTTAGTTATGCCTAATTACCATTCATACCATTTTGAAGAATTAGGCAAGACTTCTGGCAAACAAAGGAGATAGGGAAGCTTGAGAGTGGTGAAGGTTTGTAATGGCAGGAGTGGAGTTAGGGAGAGAAAGCTAATTGGAAATATGTTCAGTGTCACATAAATTGTCAAGCGTAGTCAGCTTGTGGAGCTAACAGGGCCTCAACAGTGAGGTTGTATAATTTTCTATAGCAGTGCTCAGCTGCTGGGCACAGGGCTCAGAAATAGATGATTAGATTGATTTAAAAAATCTGAAGGAGCTGGGTGCAGTGGCGCACACCTGTAATCCCAGCACTTTGTTTTGGGAGGCTGAGACAGGAGAATCGCGAGTTCAAAGACAGCCTCAGCAATGGCAAGGTGCTAAGCAACTCAGTGAGACCTTGTCTCTACATAAAACACAAAATAGGGCTGGGGATGTGGCTCAGTGGTCGAGTACCCCCGAGTTCAATCCTCAGTACCACCCCTCCCCCCCCAAAATTGAAGGACACCCAGTGGTTCAGGAGGCTGAGGCAGGGGGATCATGAGTTCAAAGCCAGCCTCAGCAATGGCGAGGTGCTTAGCAGCTCAGTGAGACCCTGTCTCTAAATAAAATACAAAATAGGGCTGGGAATGTGGCTCAGTGGTTGAGTGCCCCTGAGTTCAATCTCCAGTATCCCATCCCCTGCCCTGCAGATAAAGAAAAATATGAATGACAGGTATAGAAGAAAGTTATTGAACTTGAGGTGTTGTTGGTTTCGATCACTGAGTCTAGTTGTTGGGGAGGGATGGATATAAACTACAATGGGGTTGATCCATCTGGAGAAAAATGCAGGAAGAAGGGATTAGGGATTTCAGTGAAGTAACAAGGAGGTAGAATATGAATAGTATTTAGGAGAACTAAAGAAATAGGAAATTAACAGAATCAGCTTGGACATATCCTTTAGGTAGTCTTTTCTGACCTTTCTGATATTGTTAATTATCTTTATGTGTTTGGCACTTTGTGCTATTCTTGTAAAAGTCTTCGTTTTATGATGGTTTATCTTATTTATTTGTATTCCCTGATTACAGGGATTTTTCTTGGTTTATAGTGCCTAATAGATACCTGTTAAGTGTTGAATTTTGTGCAATGACCAGGAAGTTGTGATCATAGTGGGGTAGTAATGTTAGAAGAACACCTCCTTTGAAGTAGCTGGGTGTGGTGGCACATGCCTGTAATCCCAGTGGCTCAGAGGCTGAGGCAGGAGGATCACAGGTTCATAGCCAGTCTCCGCAATTTAGTGAGGCTATAAGCAACCTATGAGACCCTGTCTCCAAATGAAAAAATAAAAAGGGTTGGGAATGTGGCTCAGTGGTTAAGTGCCCTTGAGGTATGGGTAATCTTCATTGATGTCCATATTGGAAATTCAAATGACTGCTTTGGTCATTTTCTTAAATTTTTAAGGCTTTGAACATTTTCATATATTATCTTAGGTCATTTTTCTTTATTATTAACTTTAGAAATAAAGTTTAACCTTTGCATTCTCATTACACTGACTTTATTTTTTTCATTTTAGCCTCATGAAAAATAGTTTTAGGTGTTACATTCTGTATTTAGAATTCTGATTTACTTGACACTTATTTACGGCTTCCTTAGAAAATTATAATATATATGAAAAAATACTTAAAAAAGAAAATGATATATAATACATATGGTCTGTGAAAGGACAGGTGCTATAGTGAAGTTTACAAATACAAGGGAATCCTATTCTGTGTTTACTTTTTATTTATTTTTTTTGGTACTGGGGATTGAACTCAGGGGCACTCAACCACTGAGCCACATCCCCAGCCCTATTTTGTGTTTTATGTAGAGGCAAGGTCTCACTGAGTTGCTTAGCGCTTCGCCATTGCTGAGGCTGGCTTTGAATTCGCAATTCTCCTGTCTCAGCCTCCCTAAATGCTGGGATTATAGGCTTGGCCACTACGCCCGGCTCTGTTCTGTTTTTAAATATCTCTGAAACTTATTTATGAAATCCAAATAACAATATTCATCTGAGTTCTTTGGTGTGAATTAAATCAGATTATACATATAAATCATTTACATAGTGTTCTGTGCAGAGCTCTATATAAATGTTTATATCTTTAAAATTAGATTTTATAGCATTACAGATAGAATTGAACTTTAGTATATTTGTAGGACTGTCTGCTATTTAGAAGCAAAGGAATATGAATAGTATATCACTTAGATGGAACAGAAATCTAAGTGTCTTTAGAAATTGCTATAAATTAGTGTTGACTATTCCTCTCTTGTTTTCTTTTTAAACTGCCAGCACATTTAACTTTCTCTTTTACTTTTACATTTGAGATGATACTGCAATATTGGACTTACTTTAAAGCGATGGGCAAGGTACATACTACCTGAAGCATTTTCATTAATCTAGACCTTAATTTTTTTATGTGCTTTAAGTTCTGTGTTCAGCTATTATGAACTGCTCTGAAAATGTAACAGTTTCACTCATTTAGATGAATGAAATCATCTGGGATGTCTTAAATTTCATAATTAGAAATGGACATTTACCTGGCCAAAAAAATTTAAACTTTTTTTTTCTTGCTTTCATGTTTCATAAACTTCCTTTAAAAGGCACAGTAGTATAATTATGGCCACTTTTCAGCAGCCAGACATTATTTTTACAAATTATTCTTTACTTTGAAGTTAGTTTTTCCCCTATGTTTTCCTTTCATTTCAACTCCTAACATCTAATCTCAAGCAGTGCTACTCAGCATAGCTAGGTTGTGAATTGTTATTGATCTGTGAGATAAATAGCTTGAGCCAGATGTATATGAGTTTCCTGCTTCATTGAGACAATTTTCTTATGATACAAGTGTAATTAAGTGATGTGTGTTAGAATCACCTAATGCATTTGGTTTACATTCTGGTGCAAACTTCTTACTTCTTCTTTTTTTTTTAAAATATTTATTTTTTTAGTTGTAGGTCAACAGAATATCTTTGTTTTTATGTGGTGCTGAGGATTGAACCCAGTGCCTCATGTGTGCTAGGCGAGCACGCTGCCACTGCGCCACAATCCCAGCCCCAACTTCTTACTTCTTATTGTGGACTTATAACAAACATTTCTTAGAGTACCATTTGTTGGCAGACCACATTGGTTCTGGAGAAACAGATTTGTGTTGTATGCCAATTTTTTATACAATAGTATTGTAGTATTGGATACTAATACTTTTTGTTTATTCATTCAACAAATACCTATTGATTGCTTACAATGTACCTGGCACTGTTCTAGGCTCTGGAGATATAGCAGTGAATAAAACTAACAAACAGAATTCATAATTTCATGTAACTCACATTCTAATTCTTTTAGCAATAACACTATCAGTGCCCCGAAATGCTATGGTTTTTGTAGTAAATTCTTGCACTTTACAGCCTTGTGCACCAAAAGCCTTTACATAGATGGCAGGATTATTTCTAATTGTATTTTTCAGCTCAGATTTTTTTCCCTGTGACTTATAAAATCTTTGAAAACAGTAATTTTGTATTTGAGCCACCTTCTACTTTTACTTAAAATTAATTTTTCTGAATCAAGGATTTTTTGATTTAGAGGTGAATATAGAAGGAATTAGTTTCCAATAGTGACAACATGAATTGATTATCCAGAAAATGGAATAGTATATTAAGCAGTCATTGTTGCCTTTTTTGTTACTGACAGATGACTTGTTGGTCAAACTTAAGAGTATTTTATAGCTTACACTGAAAAATCAGAATTTTATTGATGAAATATAAAGACTGGCAAATTAAATTGATGAAAATCAATGAAACAACATATGACTTAAAAAACAAGTCCTTGGGCTGGGATTGTGGCTCAGCGTTAGAGCGCTCGCCTAGCATGGGTGAGGCACTGGGTTCGATCCTCAGCACCACATAAAAATAATAAATAAAAATAAAGTGTCGTGTCCACCTACAACTAAAAAAAATGTTAAAAAAAAGTCCTCTAGTGCAGTTGTTTTCAAATTTCAGTGTGTATAATGTGTATGTAAAACTACTTACTAATATCTAGACATAGCATTTTAATGAAATAGACATCTGTTTTTGAAATATGAATGATTTTTGGTAATATACTAATTTTTAACCTTCATGTAGGTAGTGAGAAGAGAGTTCACATTTTTTCTTAAAGTGAAATGAAAAACATTCTATTATAGTCATACTTTAGAGTCAAATCTATTAAATCATTCTTTAATCTTGTTGCTCTGATGAAGTTTTTATGTTTATAATTTAATATTTTATATGGAAAATAAGTATTTGAATTTCAGCCTTTTGCTGAAGATACAGTCCCATAGGATTGTGTTTCTTTTATTTATTGTGTTTCCTTTACTTATATTTCTTTTTATTTTGCTTTTGTAGACAGACATCCCTAAGGATGCTAGAGTTTAAAAATGTATGGAATGAAGATTCTGTTGCATTTATGTTTATTAACTGATTTTAAAAAATATTAAAGGACGAACTTTGTTTTTATCAGTTATCTTGCCAATAATGATAATACGCCTATTCTTTTTGGGTTCATTATGTATTATAGTGATTTAGGTTGAGATATTTCTTTAGTGCATATTTACCATCAAGAGATTTTAAATACAGTTGCAGAACATTACATTTGTAACTTGTGAAACATGGAAATACATTTTAAAAAAGAAAATTGGAACACTGTTCCTTAACAGTCATACATAAGTTAGTGAAATAGAATTCACTTAAAAACTCGTAATTTTTCACTGTAGTTTGCTGTATGTCTTAATTTTAAGCTGGTGAATGTAATTTGAGTTTAGATATTAGCCAGACATATTAACACTTAAGCCTTAATATGATGTGTGTAAATAATTTTTTAAGTCTTGGCATATGTAGTAGTGAATTTACACTTAGATTTTAGTTGAAAACATGTTCAGTTTCTTTTTTAAATTACAAAGTATCTACCACCTTTCTTCTTGTCTAGCCATAAATGCTATTTTAAAAGTGTTTCCCTTTTTCTTATGTGGTATTTAGCATGCCTTCTTCTTTTTCCCTAAAACTGTTACCAGATTTCTTTTCTAAGTCTTTTTACTTTTTGTTTCAACATTGTGCTTCATTTGTTCATCTGTCTGCTCATTAATTCAAGAAACATTTATGTGTTAGGTGTTTGACTACATATAGGAAGTGATCAGTAGAAAGAAAAGAATTCTTGTGTACCTATGCTCTCAATACTATGCAGAATGTGTTTTGTATCTTGTGATCATCAATGAGAAGTTTTGTTTTCTCGTTTTACAGATGTGGATTTAAATTCAAAGAAATTAGAGATTTGAATAGAAAATAATTTGTAAGTGAAAGAAGTAGGCTTTGACACCAGGAATATCTGAGTTTACCGCGTTGTCTTCCTACATGGCTTATAGGTGAATAAAATGAGCCACATCCCCAGCCCTATTCTGTGTTTTATGTAGAGACAGGGTCTCACTGAGTTGCTTAGCACCTCGTTGTTGCTGAGGCTGCCTTTGAACTTGCGATTCTCTTGTCTCAGCCTCCCAAAGTGCTGGGATTACAGGCGTGTGCCACTGCACCCAGCTAGTACACTTCTTTTCTTAAAAGAGTGTGTAGTTTAGTGTTCATTTTTACAGAAGTATGTAGTTTAGTGTTCTTTGTCTCTGTTCTTTGTGAAGACACCTGTGGGCCTGCCCAGGACAGGGAGTGAAGTTCCAGCCTAATGTTTCCTTTAATGTTTGATTTTATTTATTGAGCTTTCTTAGAGAATTCCAAGAGAAAAATGGATTTTTGCAGTTTTAATTCTACAGTCACCAGCCTAGTAGAATTACATATGTTTACATACACACAGAGGGAAACTGAGACCGAATAATGTGGTAGATAGAGATGAGTATGGAGTTATAGATACACTACTATGGGAATACGGAGGGAATCTTGATCTAGGAAAATTTCAGTTTAGAGGATGAAAACTTTTGAAAATAATGCCTTTTGAGCTCTTTCTTCAAGGATAGGTATAATTACTGTAGACATTTTGGGGGAGGGTAGGACTGAGGATAGGTAGGCAACATTACAAATAAGGGAGAGATAGCAGCATGATCAACACCTAGAAGAAGGGATGAGGTACAGATAGTTTAATGTGTCTAAAGAGAACTCGGTTGTCGGAAATACAGATTTAACTATCAATTGGTATCACAATGTGGCAAGCTTTACATGGCAGACTAAGGAGTTTAGTTTTTTCCATAAGCAATAGGAAACCTTTAAAGGTGTTTGAAAAGATGAAGGTCTGATGTACATTGATATTAACAAGGATTGATAATAAGCAGCATTTCATATGGAGTTGCTATTATAGTAGTCCATGTGAATAGTAATGCCAGTGGGAATGGAGAATAGTAAACAAGTAAGAGTGATATTGTGCAGGTTAAATTGTTAGGTTTTAGGGATTGATGAAATCAGTGATCAAAGATGATTCTAAGGTTTCTGTCCTAGAGGAATGGGAAGCTGATGGCACCAGTCTGAGCAATGAGTTTTATCATTTGTATCTTAATTGATTCCAAAAAAGATTTGAGTTTATCATAATTGTTTACAATGGGATGGAAGAAGAAAAAACACAAAAGCTGAAAAGATACAGAACTGACCCAGGAACCAAAAATGCACAGAGATGCATATAATAAATCTCTTACTGTTTGCTAATATGAGGCAAAATGATTTACTGTTAAGCTTCAGAGCAAAAGGAAAGCATACCATTGTATACTATACTTTCTCAAAAGACCATCAAATAAGATAGCAGTGTTTAGGAGTATAACATTTTTTTGGTGATGAGGCCTGAGAGAATTGTCTACTGTGGAAGTCTGTAGAGACATTATTATGTAGTCAACATTATTCTCAACTGAACCTCTACAGTAAGCATAAAATAAATTGTTTGATTGAATCTTACAGCATTTTAAATTTCAAACTGGTGAAATAGCAGTATTAAGAAAAAGCATTTATTTATTTTTAAAGAGGCTAATGAAAAGTTTGATCTCAAGATTAGTGGTTTCAAATCGTGCTCATTGAAACTTTAGGAATTTCACTATAGTCTTCCAGATCCTCCTCCCTTTATTTGCTCATTAATCAGAAGAGCTCAAAAACAATTTCAAAATTTTGTGGATTGGGTCAGCATTTTAAAATTTGGTGTGTGAACAGCGTTCCATATATAGCCTTGATTTCCAAAGTAGAGTTCAGGAAAAAATATTAGTACTTCAATTAATATTTTTATACCTTAACATTTCTATTTTCATGAATAATATATAAGATAGTATTAGAACAGTAATCTGTGTACTTAAATATATTATTTATAAATAAACATACAATGGTGGTTATTGTGTTTTTTGGTGATTAGGCTAAAATGATAAAAATGATGTGTACCACTTAGCTTAAGGAGTGGACAGAATAACTTTCAGATAATTTTTAGTATTATTTCACAGAGTTGAGGCTTTGAAACTAGTTGGTCTATGGAAGATTTCAAAGTTTTATTCCTTGGTAAAAAATAGGCCAGCCCAGATCCTGCATTGCCATTTAAAGGCACCAAATGTATTCTTTTATAATCACATGAAGAGAAGTTTGAATTTTTTATAGTACTAGATTATAATAACTTTTATATACTTGAGATTTTTTTAAGTGCTTTGATACCTTGTGTCTTATTTAAATTTCAGAGCATCCATGAATGGCAGGGCAGGTAGGTGGGTAGTTGATCCTCTATTTCATGTCCTGAGGAACATTTTAATATTACAGCACTTCTGTCACATAAATCATTTGGCTAGCTTCTGATTCAGCTAGGTTAAATGGAGACATTTCTAAACTCAGAAGAATGAAGGTTGATATTAGAGAATAGTACATGGCAACTCCTAAACTATTCTGCTTATAAATTGTCCCTTCAAAATTTTAACATTCTCAGTCCCAGTCACTGAGCTGCCTCTAAGGACTCAGTATCCTTCCCCTTGAGCGGCCTCACTTCCGAGGATCAGTCCCCCTGCCCACCTTCTCCCACAGCTGCCTTCTGCAGGCTGTTTCCACCAAGGAAATGAATTGTATCATTTGCCCGCTATCCAGAATCTTCACTCTTTCCACCCGTTTGCTGATGCAAGTAAGGGTGATGACCTGCTTCCTGCTGGCACTGAGGATTATATTCCATATTAGAATTCAGCAGAGAAATGTTAGGAAGACACTACTGTCCAAGGGATTGCTGATGATTATGATAAAAAGAAACCAGTGAGGGGCTGGGGTTATGGCGCAGTGGTAGTGTGCTCGCCTAGCATGTATGAGGCCCTGGGTTCGATCCTCAGCACCACATAAAAATAAAGATATTCTGTCCACCTACAACTGAAAAATAAATATTAAAAAAAAAAAAAAAAAAGAAACCAGTGAAGGCATTTAAGACGAAATTAACCAGCAATGGTACTGTAATTGAGCATCAAGAATATGGAGAAATAATTCAGCTGCAGAGTGACTGACTAGTGCAAGAACATATGCCAGTTTCTGGGAGAGGTTGGACCAGCTAAGGACGATCAGCTGAAGATTCATGGGCTGTAAGTGCTTGTGCTCACTGAAGCTTAAGTGAGGATTTCCTTGCAATTAGTAGAATTTCCCTTCGTCCCTTGTCACAAGTTTAAAACCTCACAGCTTGTATAATGTAACCACTTGGGATCGGCCTTTAACGCAGACTAGTGTAACTCATGCAGTAAAATGAAGAACCATGGTGTCTAGTCTTGAAGTCCCTCACTTAAAAAGAGATCAAGCAGTAGGTGCCTGGCAGCGTCCAGCCTGAAACAAAGTAATAACGGGGTGTTTCAACAAAGCCCAGAGCCCCAAGATCAGATGACTCTGTCTGACTAGAAACTCCTCGACTCTTGATCAGCAGAATCCCCTGTTATGACCTGAACTATCAGTCAGGCGGATGGGGTAAGGCAGTTGTACCACTAAAAGGGGACTTTGGTAGTTAAAAAAAAAAAAAGAAGAAAAAGAAAAGAACCCCTGGTATCTAACCTGACCAGGTGGGCAGAACTCAGACGCCACTTTCCTTCTAGTGAGGTTGTGACACCTGGCTTGCCACCAGGGTCTTCTTTGTGACTAGACATATTCTAGCTAAGGGGTGTTCAAAACTACAGAATATGAAGCCAGCTTAATATCAGTTAAACTTTTGACAAGGGAATAAGTATCAAACTGATATTATCAGTCCTATAGCTAGCTATAGAGCTTCCAACTCTTCCAGCAACAGCTTCCTAGTGCCATGTGAAGTAATAAACTGGTTTTTGTTTTCTTTTTCCCTTCTAGTTTTAATGTTATATAATGTATTTAAACCCTTGTTTAAATAAAACTTGTTTTCAGGGGAAAAAAAGATTTTAAGATTATCTGTATTCTGCTTATTTTATTGTCTCCCTTGTCTTTGTTCTTAGTCTTGGTATATCACATTGTTTATTTCTGAAGTAGCCTTCTGCTTTGCTTCCAACAAAGTGTATTTCTCTTGTCTTAAAGGCAGATTCACGCTGGGGGCGCGGTGGCCCATGCCTGTAATCCCAGCACTTTGGGAGGCTAAGACAGGAGAATTGAGAGTTCAAAGCCAGCCTCAGCAACACGAGGCGCTAAGCAACTCAGTGAGACCCTGTCTCTAAATAAAACACAAACTAGGGCTGGAGATGTGGCTCAGTGGTTGAGTACCTCTGAGTTCAATCTCTGGTACAAAAAACAAAAACAAAAAAGGGCAGATTCCCCTTTCATATTTAAAATTTTTTCTCTAAGCCTTCTTAGCTAAAGAGTAAAGTGTTGGCTTATATACGGCTTATTTATCCAAAAAGTTAAATGCCTTTTTTGGATACTCAATTTTTCATTCATTTTGTATTTGTGGCAAGCATAATCTTTCTGTGGGCTCTTAATAGTTATGTCTGTTGTATAGCAGCTGAGTGCTTAATTGATTATATTACTATTCTAGGTGGTAATTCAAAGAGAAAGCTACAAACTTCCTGTTAGAAATTTAGAATGTAGGGCAGTGCTCATGGGATATCAATGAAAAGAAAGCTCAGAGAGGACAAGGAAAAGAATAAGTAGTACATGAACGGGTAAAAAAGTGTGTTTGCAGCTAAAGGCAAGTCCATTTTAAGGGTAGAGCGTAAGAATAAATGCATGGGTAGTGGGAGGCTTAGGTCAAGTAAACAATGGAGTTTCCAGCATATAAGAAATAAGAGGGCTCAGGTTGTGGCTCAGTGGTAGAGCACTTGCCTAGCATATGTGAGGCACTGGGTTTGATTCTCAGCACCGCATATAAATGAATAAAAGAAAGTTCATTGACAACTAAAAAGAAAATTGAAAAAAAAAGTCAAAAGTTCTACTTAAAGTAGTCTTAGTGAAATTGCTTCAAAAGAGATGTTTCTAGGGGCTCTGAGGGGCTAACTTTTAGTATATGGCTGACTCTACCAGATGTTTTCTTTGTCACATCTATTTCATATTGCTTTTTATCTCTAAATAAAGGAAATTTACTGTGGCTTGATAATTTTTCACACTTAATATTGTCCTTGTATTTCTTGTTTTATTCAATTAAGTTGTCATGGAAAAGTCGGGTGAAGAACAGACACCTGTGATTATAAAATATTTTACTTGTAAACAATTAGTATGCAGTGTCAAAGGGGAACTAGATGCACAGTGGAAGTCTGCATTAGTTTGAAGCATCTGCTAAGTTCAAAAGTGGATTATTAAAGGCAGGATTTTATTTATTTATTTATTTATTTATTTATTTATTTATTTATTTATTTATTTATTTATTTGACCAGGGATTGAACTCAAGGGCATTTAACCGCTGAACTACATTCCTACCTCTTTTTATTTTTTATTTTGAGACAGGGTCTCATAGGTTGGTTACAGCCTTTACTAAGTTGCTGAGGCTGGCTTTGAACCTGCAGTCCTCTTGTAAAGGCTGGATTTGGGAGCATCTAGAAGATGAATACTAGGAGTCAAATGGTTTTATTCAGTGTAGCCATGCCTCACAAATTGTGCTTTTTCAAAACTACTAAATACTGTCTCAAGAACATGGGATTGATAGGCTGCTTTTAAACTTCAGCAAGGCATTTGATGACTTTGTGGTGAGATATCATTGACAACATGGAGAAATATAGACGAGTAGCTCTTAATACTGTTGTGCAGCTTAATAATTTGCCAACTGTCTCAAATTATTGAAGACATTGCTTTACAGGAGGGAGTTATACACACAGGACTCTTGTTCAATCATGGGTGTACTGAGGAGGTGGGTGAATGTGAGAATTATCTTCAGATTTGTAAAATTGCCTTTTGGAAATGGAATTAGATGAAACCTTTTCTGTTAGTCACTTAATTCCCCCAGAATTAGGAATTAGAAATAATCAGCCTGGTGCTTTTCTTAATGTCAGAGCTCTGTAACAGATGAAGTAGATGACTTCAGGGAGCTGGTTATAAACAAATTAGACACTCTGATAGTTGAATGTTGTTTTGAGAAGGCTTCTCAAACTTTGTTTCCTGGAGATCTTATTAAATTACAGATTCTGATTTAGGAAGTTTGAGGTAGGGCCTCAGATTTTTACTTTGAGCAAGCTTTCAGGATGGCTGATGCTGCTAGCCTAGGGACCACATAATGAATATTGAGTTTAGACTTCAGAGGATTTAAGGATTAGAAAGTTGATTATGCTCAAATAACTGTAATGATTTTGTCAGATTGGATATAGGTACTTTACATTTTGTTTAATTTTCACAGAAAACTTTAAAAGTAGGTGATAATATGTAGATGAGGAAATTTAGACACAGGGAATTTAAATGGCTTGCTTAAGCTTATAAATTACATCATTGGGATTTAGAATTAAAGAATACCAAAAAACCTGTTATGTTTATCATGTTCCATGACATTCTATGGTTTTTGTGATAATAATTTCCCTACTTCAAAATAGTCTCTAATTTGAAATGGAAGTCTTTGGCTCTATTTCTTAAAACTTGAGCATGGAAAAATGAAAACATGGTTCCCTGTATCAAACTTTTTGTATGGTTTTAGGAAAGAGAACTTTTTCAAATATTAGAGCATACTATTAACTGAATTTTTAACTTGCAATATTTAGTCATGTTTTTTAATTAAAAATGGCAAGTATTTAAAAAAGTAGTTTTCTAATTCTGCCGCTTTTTTTCTAATTTTAACCGTTTACTGTTTGGGATCCCTCTGATATACATATATCTTTTTATAATTTAAAAAATTGAGATTGTGTTGTATATAATTTAGTGTCCTTTTTTTTAAGCACAGTTTTGTTAATGACAAAAAAATGCTTCCTACCTTTTCCCATTTTCCTCATAATTATTACTGTCATCACAGTTCTGTCTAGACTACAATCTCATTTTCCTTATTTTTTTCCTCACCCAGTAACTCTGCTGCCAAGTCCTTCTGCTTGTTTCTCTCTAATATCTTCCACTTGCCTATGTTTTTTGTGTCCAGTCTCAGTTTTTTTAATACAATATGAATGACTACTAACTCCTCATGCTGTTCTGAAATTTACAGTATTCTCTCCTCCTCTGATTGACTGTGCTGGATGTACAGAAATCTTTTTGTCTTTCTTCTTATATCTTTAGTGGCTTCTGATGAAATAAGTGTGAACATTTGTGGAGTTTAAATTAAGGGCAATGCGTCATCTTAACCCTGTACATTTTATTTATAATTACATCTTTTTCTAATTCTTTGCTTCCATTGTCAAGTAGGCTACTAGAATTTAACTTGTATTAATATCACAACTACTGAAGACTTTTAACTTATTTGATAGTTATTTCAATAATTATACTGTAGTTTGCCCATTTTATTGCTTTCCTTCTTTTACCTTGAGTTGTACTTCTTACTAAGTTGTCAAGACAAACTCACTTTTATCCTTTTTCACTGGATGTCTCTCATCAAAACCAACATAAAAATTTACGTTTTGTTTTCTAAAATGTTGTGTCTTATGTTTATACTTGTATATAAATTTATTTTTTGGTGAATCTACCTTATTAGGCTTTTTAAAGTTGTTGGTTTGGTCATTAAAACATAGTCAAATTAAATGTGGGTTCAGAATGATTGGAAAAGTCTGTTGACATTTGTAGATCCCCAAATAACTTTCTTTTCTCAAGTCTTTATCTTGGTGAAAGTCTTGTTTGAGTATTATCACCTACGGCTTTTAGTCAGGGCATCTTTTCTTAGTAAAACCATATAGATGAAGAAATGTAATCTTATAGCTTTATTTCACTCTCTACCAGGGTAAAAAGTAGGTAGAACTCTTTTGTGGTTTTCTGAGTGTTGAATTTGTTGTGGATGAAATTGGGGTGAATAGTACTTGTCAAAGATATCCTTTCTGGACTTTTGCAAAGTATCTTTTTGGTAGGCAAAGAAAAAGGTTCACTTATCAGTGAATCTTTAGGAATATCAAATGAATCATGATTTAAGAAATTATAATTATAAATTAAAACTTAGAAATTAAGGTTTTGTAGGTCACTTAGTAGGTGTGGGGTACTTTTTAGGTAGAACACTATGACTCTGGCTTAGGAATATAGATCAATATAAGAACTAGGATTTGATTCCAGATCTGATTGACACCAGGGTCCTTTATTGTGCCATTATTATTGTAATTTTATAAATAAGGAAGAATATAAATTTTTGATGTTTAAGGTTTAATTTTTTAACTCCTAAGTGGTATTTTCAAAACACCTGTAGTATATACTATGTGGTATGGGCATTGAATAAGATTATCATGATTGGTGAGGAACTAATCTAGTTCTTTGAGACTTTTACTTTTTAATCAAACCTAAACTAAATCTTATCCCCTGATAATATACTCTTTTTGGTTTGGGATAGCAGTGGGGATTGAACCTAGGGTGCTCGAACACTGAGCTATGTTTCTAGTCCATTTTTTTTTGAAACAGGCTTCACTAAGTTGCCCAGACTTGCCTCAATTTTGAGATCCTCCTGCTTCAGCTTCCTGAGTAGCTGGGATTACAGGTGTGCACTGTGCTGAGCTCCTTTGATATACTTTTATCTTGCCTGAATTGCTTTGGTTCTCTCCGATCAGTCTTAAAGATGTGTGTTAGAATAATTGAGAAACAAAAAGATTATTTTTTTTTTTTGCATTTTGTCACTATAAAAGCTTTAGAGTAATTAGGTTTTAAAGAACTAACACTTTTGCCAATGAAACTGAGAACTAGAAAGTTACTTCATTAAGGTCACAAACAGCACTGTGAAGTAGTTAATTAAGGGTTAAAAGGCTTGAGTTTGAATGTCAACTCTTCAACTGTGTGACCTTGGGCAGATTTCATTACCTCATTCTGTTTTCTCATCTGTAAATAATTATGGTATGTATCTCATATAAGAGACATGCAATAATTAAACATGGTAAACACTCAACAAAGAAAAGCTAACATGAAAACAAAGTACAGTTTCAGCTGAAGTATACTCTGTAAAAATCATAGATCATTTTAGGCACTTTGATTTTTTCAAATATGTTAATATGAACCTAATTAAAGTTTAAAATAGCATTTTAAATAGATTCATCATTTACCTAGAATAGCTATTAGAACCTGTTAAAGAAATAAAAATACTGATGTTTTTGGCTCTGTTCATCTTATTTTCTTCATTAATGTTATTAGTTTAATGTTGGTTAGATGACTAAGATCTCTACTATAAGAAAAGAGAAGGAGGGGCTGGGGATGTGGCTCAGCGGTACAGCACTTGCCTCGCATGCGTGAGGCCCTGGGTTTGATCCTCAGCACCACATACAAAGCAATAAAATAAAGACATTGTGTCCCATCCACAACTTTAAAAATATTAAAAAAAAAAAAGAGAAGGAAAGAAAAGAGTTATAATGTTTAATGGGGAGGCAGAATGGAATTTTTTTTTTTGGTATATCCCTCTTGTCTTTACCGTATTTTTGGGCATATTAAAGGTTGTCCTTCTTTTGACTCCCAGTTAGCTAATTTATCTAGGGATCTTTTTAAAAAAGTTCCCAAGACTTTTTGTCTCCCATTCCTTACCCCCAAACCCTGTTCCTCAGGCAGTTCGGTTGATCAGCCATATATAGATACCATTGCATTATAAAATTCATGCGTAGCTCTTTGAGCTCTTTAATGGAGCATACTCTCTCAGTTCTGTTTTTTTAAAAAATATTTTTTGGTTGTTGATGGATCTTTATTTTATTCATTTATTATTTATATGTGGTGCTGAGGATCGATCCTAGTGCCTCATACATGCTAGGCAAGCTCTCTACCACTGAGCTACAGCCCCAGCCCTCAGTTCTATTTTTTAAAAAGCTAAGTAATTTAGCAAGACCCTGTCTCTAAATCAAATATAAAAAAAGGGCTGGAGATGTGGTTCAGTGGTTGAGCACCCTTGGGTTCAGTCCCCAGTATCAAAAGAAAAAAAAAATGTTATAGTCAAGTAAAAAGCCACTTGATTAACTCTGAAAAATATTTTTGGCAAATACTTTTAAAGAAAATTTCTGAGCTATTTGTGTGCTCTTAAAATAACTACTGATAGAGTGTAAAGTGATCAGATCTGAACTATTTGTGCCATCTCATTACTGATTACAGTGTATAGTGATTATATTATTTTAATGTGTGTTTAAATGTAAGTACATATAGAAAACATATAAATCAGGATGATAACATGTAAGTCTTATTTTTAATTTTTATTATTCTTACATTACTGTGTTTTTATGTTTTATGTTATGCTACTTAGTAAGTGTTCCATGGAATGGTCTGTACTAACAAGAGCAGAACTAGGACTAGGGTGAGGCAAGCAAAGTGCCCAAGGCACAAAATTTAAGGAGATTCTCTTTTTGAGGGTTGTATAAGAGTGGATATGCTTCCTTAGATTTTGCACCTTAGATGCTTCCTGTGCCTCACCCTTGTCCCAGCTTTGCTTCAGAAAAGTAGTCTGCATATAAATTATTTAATCTTAGTTTAGCATAGTCCATGCTTGCATATTTTATAAAAAGAATTGACAAGATGAAAGTGATGTAACTCATGTTATCCAGAATAAAAATGTTAATTATTTGAAATAAAAAACATTATGAATTGTCAGAGCTTTGGAAATCCCATTTCAGTAGACACTGAAATAGTCTGACACTGAAATAAGCTTGACTGTTTTACTTACTGGTAGCTACCTGAAGTCAGTACTTTTGTAGCTAATAATGTTTTATAATTTGATGTATAGTACCCTGGGCTCTTTAAACATACGGGTGATCATTGAAGTAATATGTAGTGACCCCAGTTTTGCTACATTTTATTAATTGAGAATTTTTTGAGAATTTGCCTATGATTGTGTGTGTGTGTGTGTGTGTGTGTGTGTGTGTGTGTGAGAGAGTGAGAGAGAGAGAGAAAGACAGAGAGAAACAGAGAGATCATGCGAGTGAGTGTGCTACATCTGGAAATGCTCAAAAGTTGTTTGCCTTTTTAGGAGAACAGTCTACAGTGAAAGTGTGACTTCTTTAGAGGTGAGGTTCAAGTTAAGGAATCATGAACCATAATGTGAGGAAGCATTATATTGTGAATTATTTGGCAAACATACCCAATGTAGGCATTAACTGCTATAGCCATTTATGAAGTACCACTTGTTAGAAAGCTAGAGAGATAGTCTATACAAAACTTTCTCTGTCAATTCTCAGAATGTAAACTAGAATACAACTTAGTTTTTTATTCAGTAAGGACTAAAATCTTTATATTTGATATGCTTGTAGGGTCCATGATTAAAATCTAATTAGAGTATGGAAGGAACAGTTAGAATGTCAAAATTTGTAGATGTGACATCATTGTGAAATCAGAATTTTTATTCCTTAAAGTTAGAATTTATTTAAATACACTTTCTTTTTTCCAAAATAAATTTTTATTTCTGCTTACAGTGGTGCCAAGGTAAGTTTTCCTAAGTAGAATTATTCAATATTTAGATCCACTGATAGTGTTTAAAATAAAAATAAACCCATAACAACCAAGGGTGGAGGGGTGTCTAGATTTGTTTTTAGCTTTCTTTTTCATGGCTTCTCAGAAGTGTATCATATTAGAAATACATTCAAAATGTTTTGCTCTGAGGATATGTAGCATTCCTATAAAGGTTAAATCAATAAAAATGATTTGGACACATTCCTAAGCATGGCTAGAACAGGTAGCTCGTTGTTTTAGGTACCCTTGAGTTTCTGGAGCAGATCATTATGGCGTAGAAAAAGAACTTACTAAAAGTTGCTTTCTATGTGTGGACGCATCAGCTTTAATAAGATTTTCTAGCCTTCTAGAAATGAGTATTTTTAAAGTAGCACTGTATATTGATTTTAATTAGGTATTTGAAACTCAGTTAAAAGTTTGGAAGTTTTTTCTTTCGAATGCTGAAGATACACCATAATTGATAAGGAAGAGGTACGTACAGGAAAACTGCGATGGTCCAGGATTCCCAGCAAATTTAGAATAAATGATAGTATTTTGATTAAAGAAAGTATCATGTAATGAAAAATTAGGAATTAAATATTTCTTTATAGTGTTGCCAGTTTAGAAGAAAATTCTGTAGTCGTTGAGTTGTTCTGTTCATTTGAGCAGGTCAAAAGGCAAGCTTAAATGTGAACTTTTATTTTAAAAAGCATTTGTATATCTCCTGAGCTCAAAGTTGGCCTCTTGTTATGTTGTTATTGCAAGTTGTTTTATTTCATGTATTTCTGCATTTTTCTTATTCATTTTATGTTTTGAGTATATAAGTTTCAGATCACAGTTTTTTAGCAACTTTTTAACAAATATATGTCAGCTTATAATAATGAAAAGGTCATTTTTCTTAGTTTCCTTTAAAGAAGGTTGAAGATGTTAAATGTTCTTGTATTAAAGAGAAAAAAATACAATGAACTGACCATGTATTTGAATAATGTTTTAATTAAAGATAGCCACCTTGAGTTACATGTATTAAGAAAGTCTTACGATATAAAGTATCTTCCTATCTTTTGTACATGTAATATGATTACTTTATAAATAAATATATAAAATAATGTGTTATGTTATTGTAGCACATGACGTAATTTCATAGCTAAGAAAATGGTTTGGATATGTCTCGGTAAAATTTTTTTATATATACAGAGATTTAACATTTAATAATAAATAATTTAACAATTTAAGTCAAATATTTTGCTCTTTTTAAGAGATAATTATTTAAATGTGTTTTGATAGTTTTAGAATGTATATGAAACTAAAAATAAGCCTAATAATCAGCATATGTTTCTAAATTTTCTGGGTTCTTGTTAGTGATCATTTAAAAAGCTGCATGTGTATTTTCTAATCTTATTAGTACACTTGAATATTTTGTCATGCTGCTTTTGTATTTTCTAAGGGAAATACACTTTTAAATCTTTACTACTGGATCAAGAAGTAAGTTCTTTGGACAACACTTACTGTCTTTATCTAGCTGAGATAATACTATTTTTAAAATGAAAGGGATGATGGTTGTTAAAGTTTTAAAAATGTTATGTTTTCCTCCTAAATTAGAGAGAGAGAGCCAGAGAGGCAGAGAGAGAGGGGGAGGGAGGGAAAAAAGAGGGATAGGAGAGGATGTATGCATATGTATGTGTTTAGTTTTAACAACTGAGAGAATGTAAAGAATTCTGTGCGAATACTGGAGTTCATAAGAATTTGAAAAAGAAGAATTTCTGCTGTGGAGAGAAGGTGGGATTAATGGTCAATACTGGATTACATTGAATTTATGTTTAAGTTCCTTTACAAATGTACTATAATACATTGCCTTTATGAGTTGTATCTGCCTTATGGATTGTCTTCTTAAATATTTTCATTTTTTGTATTGAGCCTTTTATTTATTAATAGCAGTAGTGGTTCTTTTCCCCTGTATCTTGTCAAGAGCTGAATTACCTAAAAGCTTTACAAATTTCATGAGAAGTAAAAATTACTAGATTATCTTTTCTAACCAGTTATCTTAATGTTAAGATGCTACTTTTTGATGGATGTTTTCTCACAGACTTTTTATAATATCTTAATTTTTTTGAATTAAATGTTTAGGTCCTTTGTATCAAATGCTTACATAATTATATGGGTGTCCGTTTTATAGAAAACACTGAAATGAATTATAGTGTGGATTATTAGCATAAAGAAATTTTCTTTTTGTGACACCGTATTTTGCGTATGTGTGTTGTAACCTGATAGAACTTAATGAAATAAAGTTAGAGTTCATTTTTCTCCAAAAACAGGGGTTTTTTTTAGCTTCATTTATACAAAACACTTTTTCAGATATTTATTACTTAAAGAGAATCCATACCTTTTACCTTTTGAAACCCAGACATCTTTTTTCTAGAATCAAGTGACTGTGATATAGCAGTGGATTAAAATATTAATTATAGAATATAGTGCTCTATCACATAAGTGTGGTGGTCCTTTGTTTTTAGCTTCAAAGTAAACTCATGTTGATTAGATTCATTTAAATAATTTTTAATTATTTGGTAGAAATAATGACACTTTTTTACTTAAAGATTAGCCTGGGGATTTGAAGTTTTAAATTGAAAAGTTTAGTACAGAGATTTTAAAAAATTATTATCAAAATTATCATAAATTAATGATCCACTGCGTTGTTTACCCAGTTTACATGAGTAATGAGTACACATACAGAAGATATACCTGTTTAACTTACAGCCTGGGTTGTTCTTTGTGATACTGTCTTTATATAGGGATCATTTATCAGATTAGTACCATTCATATTTGTCCTTGTAAATGTAATGATTTGTTTAGCCTATGTCAGTTTCTAATAATTGTTATTCAAGTCTATATCTGGAAAATGATGCTATTATTTTCATCTTGAATTTCTTTGCAGATGCCCAATCTGTTAATGTTTTTATAGATCAATGTTTCTCAGTCAGTGTACATGCATAAACTAATTATTTTTAAGGAACTGTGAACAGTACTTCAGTTAAATAATTTACAATTATTTTTCTTGGGTTAAGATCATTATTCCAATTTCTGTAGTCAATGGTTTGTATGAATTCACACTCATACATGTGTAAATTCTCTACATAAAATTTTTAAGTCAAACTGATGGCCCAAAGAATTTAGGTTGAATATATGTGGCAGGTATTTTGTTTCTTTATAAAAATATTCGCATGTCCATATAAAGTTTCAAGGAGTATCACAACATTGTTCTAGTTTTTCCAAAGGAAGACTATGTATGTTTTAAAAATGTTATTGATCATTATCGTGTTTTGGCTAGCATTTTTTGCTTTTATTGAACCACAAAATAAATTTAGTTGTGAGATATCTGGCCATAAGAAATAGGTAAATAATGGTTTGGCACACTCAAGGTTTATGTAATTGGGGGGACTATAAATGTATTTTAAGTTTTTGCATTTTTAAAAAATATTTGTTTTACTTGTAGATGGATACAATACCTTTATTTTGCTTATTTATATGTGGTGCTGAGGATCAAACCCAGTGCCTCACAGGTGGTAGGCAAGTGCTCTACCACTGAGCTACAATTCCAACCTATGTTGTTGAGCTTCATTTATATAAAACACTTTTAACATAATCTTTTATGTAAATATGTTTATAGTAGCTAACATAATAATTCCAAGTGACCGTATTAATGTTAAAAAGTTACTGTAACTGAAAGCAGTATAATAAAATAAGTTTATTTGACTTTGTAGTAAAAATTATTTGCTTTGTATAGGATATTTAAACCTACCCTACCTTGATGGAAATGGCACTAAATCATAGGTAACTCTTATGTAGGTTTTTTTTTTTTTTATTTAAAAAACCGAGGATTGAACTCTACTTGAATGGGTACTCGACCATTGAGCCACATCCCCAGCCTTATTTTGTGTTTTATTTAGAGACAGGGTCTCACTGAGTTGCTTAGTGCCTTGCCCTTGCTGAGGCTGGCTTTGAACTCGCAATTCTTCTGTTTTAGTCTCCCAAAGTGCTGGGATTGATTATCTTATGTATGATTTTTTTAAAAGAGAACTGCCAGTAGAACTAGTGGAGATAACAAAGACTTTAAACTAGTTGTCAAAATAATCTTAATTACATTTTTGAGAATAAAATGGTAAATAGGTCAATTTTCTATCATCAATATAATTTTTAACTAAACATTATTAAAAGTGCATTCACTGTATATTGAAGAATTTCATTTCTTCTGGCAGGAGATATAAAAATGATGAAAATTATTGAATCAGGGTAAGCATTTATCATCTTTTAGAGTCTAAATCATACCAATAGTTATAATTTCAGATTCTTCAATACATACTAGTTTTTTTTTTTTTTTTTTAAATGGTGCTGGTGATCGAACCCAGGGCCTTGCACATGTGAGGCAAGTGATTTCCTACTGAGCCATACCTTCAGCCCTAATATATTGGAATTTTGTGTATTGATAACAATATAAGATACATTTATAGGAAACATGAATAACATTTTTTTCAATGCTTAATGTAGCAACTAGCCTTTAAAGGATCTTTTAATTCTGTAGTTCATCTTGTTTGGGTATAAGACATTAATTGATGTAGTTTCTATTTATTAGAAGAAAGCATGTTTATGAAAAAATGTGCTTTAGGGTTAGCTCCTGTTCTTCAATAACAAGAAACTTAACGTGTTTTATAGGGTGTTTCTTACATCCATTCAACACTGTTCCAAGCCTTGAATCCTATGTCTTTAATAGTAGTATAAGGGGGAGGAAATTCCTATGAATTGCGCATAAGGTGAAGATATTGTGTACAGTATAATAAAGAAGCATTGAATGTTAGTTGCTATATAGGTCTTAAAAAGTTATTTGGGTATGTATGGTCTGTTTTATGTGTATTTTCTGTTGAATGGACAAAAGCCTGTGGCTAACTGTGGTTAAAATTGTAAGGAAACTCCCTTTGAATAAGGTATAGAGTTTCCCCATTATTTTTTTTGAATTGTAAGACATTAATCAAAATATATCCAGCGAATTCCATAATCTTTTTGAAATGACAAGAGGTTGTACTAAGGTATATTATTTCGTTATGTGAAAGTTCCTTCTTAAAGATTAGTTTAAAATATTAAAACATTTCAGATTTGATGAAGATTTTCCACATACTTTAATCAGAATTCTTAAGAAAATAATCAAGTACTGAAGTTTATTGTTACCTTTATTATGGGAGCTTAGTGACAGTTTTTGTTTTTTGTTTTTTTTTGAGTAGAAGTTAGAGTTCACTGACATAAGAGGAAAAAAAAACTAATGCATTAAGGTAACCTGTTAGGAAGTCTCAACCTAAGTTTTCATTGATTTTGCTGGTACATGTTTAATAATAAGCCTGGCTAGGGAAATGACTAGAGAAAAATAGTTACGCATTGTTATAATCTTAGTTTTGACAAGAAGGGTTTTTTCCCCCCATATTGAATTGATGGTATTTGTTTGGCCACATGTATAATATTTTTAGAGACACTATAGAGGTAGATAGTTCTAGTGAATTTTTTTTATATAAAAAAAGTCTCTAAAGACTTTTTAGGTAATAGAATTTGCAATCTTAATGCTTATGATGAGCTTTTGCATGACTTCACTATTGACATAGAGTTGTCAACAAGTGTCTAACAAGTGTTAGAACAGCATGGAAGGTTGGTATTTGTGTGCTTTGGAGAGCAATTTGATGTTACCGTTTTGCCATGGGTGTTCAAGTATGCACGGGTGCATCATTAATCATAGGAAATGCAAAAATAAATAATTCAGTCCCATTGGATTTTTTTTATATGAATACTTACCTTTTCCATTTTTTATATATACAGTTGAGGTATTTAGGTAACCCTTAACCTTTTGCTTTAACAAAGAAGTACAGTATAAAAATATTACCACAGTTTTCATTTGAGCAGCTCTTGAGAGAGGAGAAAAAAAGCCCTCTAGATGAATATTTGTTAAAAAAAAAAAAAAAAGTTGTGATACAGAATGTCTTAACTCAGCTCCAGTGTAGTACTTGAGGACCACCAGTGTGTAAAATTGAAAGCACATGAGTTTTGAAGCACTAGAAAAGGTTTGTAATTGATTAGTGCTGCTTGAAAGTATTGAAGTACAGTGAGATTTGATTTGTGAATGGTTCTATTCAATAAAGATTAATTCTGTGTGTTTGATAAAATCTTAGTGCCTTCAATGAGTTAGCTATCCCCCCCCACAGTTTATTTAACCATCAAATATTTCAGTGTTCTTCTAACAAACTGGAACATTTATATCTTACTGGATTTAACTTTAGCATTACTGATTTAAACAACTCAGACTACTAGTGATTAGTTTGAAGAGTGTAATTGAATAGATTAATTTTTGTTCTATTAAAAGAACTAAAATGTATCACAATGTAATCATGTATATTTCATGCCTTTTTTGTAATTTAGAGACTATCTGGAGGTTCACACTAACAAGATCTTTTTCTTTGATTTCTTTTGATATTTTATATTTTAACATTTAAAAAATTTAAAAATCAAATATCCAATAACTTTTTATGTAAAATTAGAATTATTGTAATTTAAAATAATCTATAATATAAATCTTTGGAAAATATATTGGTATTTTCACTTTTTAATAGTTGTCTTCTTTTTTTTGACTTATCTCCCTGGGAAACAGAATTTAGCTATCTTGTTTTAGGAGCAACTTATAAAATTTTGTCACTACTAAATCTTGAAACTATAAAAGTATTATTGATATGAAGCATAATTTTTGTTTTGGAAATCACTCTTCACACAATGTTTAATCAGTTACTTTGGTCAGTTAACAAAGATTTTATGCAGAAATTTATTCAGCATATAGGTTTTCATAAATAAGTTCTTAATTGTAAGATACTTGATGAATCAGTCTGTTTAAAACAGGTTCTAATTATGATAAAATAATGGATAGATTTTGAGTAGCACATATTAAAAAATCTTGATTAATTCAAAGTGAAGTATACCAAGACATCAAGGACACTGAGACTCACACTTTTTCTCTTACACACACACATTTTTAGCTCACTGTATTTGAGGTGAGGTAATTGGTCAGTGTGTGCTTTGTTCTTTATCTAAACTTTCTATTTTACAAAATTGGGCCACATACTTACAATATTCATATTTTATTAAGTAGTTATGATAACCATTGCAAAAATGTGAAGCCTTAAGTGAGGCTTTAAACTTGACAAAGATTATGGAATGGGAAAATATGTGCAATGTGATGATAATCTATAAAGAATATCCACTACTCACCTGTAATTAGTCTGTTGTAGTTGATTCATGATAAATTCTCTATCCAGACTCAAAAGTACAATTGGATTGGTGGAGGGAGAGTGAAACTCACTTTTCAGAAAGGGAAGGATTAGTTATAATGATAAAAAAATATGACATTGCAATAGAAGATGATCTTTATTTAGTTTACTTTTTTGTCTTATATAGGAACTGGCTCAGATTTTGGAAATTTTATTATTGGTTGGTTATTAAGAATGTTACAGCAATATAAGATGCCGATAAGTTAGAATTAGGAGCATTTCAAAATATTCTTGGGAACAATTTTAACATATTCTTTGTGACATCTTTACTTCTAATGTTGAGGTGTTCCTTGAAACTTGTGATGTTCCCGATCTGGTTAGAAAAATCTATTTTTAAAATAAAAAGCTAAGTAGTATTTTGAAAGAGCAATTAAACTGCTTGATATGCCTATTAAAACTAATCCTTCCATACAACAATATTTTTAACCATTTTTTTCCTAGGGTAGTAAGCAAAAGTTCTCATGTATGGGCTATAATTATAACATGAGCTATAATACAGTTTAGTTGTAGTTATTTTCTGCTTCTTAAATTCAAAAAGTTTTAGAGTAATACTTAACACCTACCATTAAAATTTTAATAATCTTTGATTATTATACTGTATGTATTGTAACTTTGAGGAAACCTACTTACAACTATTGAGGGAGTTATTACAGCAATTTTACTTTTTTTTTTTTGTAAAATACAAAGTACATTTCCTTAACTTTTAAGAGAAATTTTTCCCCACTTCAGGTTTTATTATTTCTCTTTGACCAAAACTAAGACTGACCCTCTAGTAGTAGCCAGTTAAAATGTGTGAAGTAGGAGGAGTAAAGGAAACTCCAGTCGTTAGTTGAAAATTGCAAAGCAAAGTTAATGGAGGAATATGTAGCAAAAAGGATAAAAGAAAAATTTAAAAAAATGCCTTGTAGTTTGAACATGTTGGATACCATAAGGAGAATCTTGTAAGTGTTTAGATATTTTACAGTAATAACCATGTCAGCTGATAAATGTTGAATTGTTTACATATCTATATCAACACTAACTGGAAATTAAATATTAAGGGACTGTATTATGCCTGTTTTGTTTTAAAGTCTAGCATGATTTAATAGGTATGACTCTTTTAAATCATATAGGGTATCCTTAAGGAGTTTTATTTTTCATGAGAGTAAAAACGGTATTCACTTTGGTAGGTCCAAGAATGTGATTAAAAGACGCTTAGACATTTCAGTATTTGTTATGTTTATAAGAAGTGCTATGTATGAGTAAAAGTGTATAGATGTAAACTTAAAATATATAGAAAAGCATGATTGTATGTAAGTTTTAAAAGACTTCCATGAACTTTAAAATATCCTGGACAACTTTAAAGATCTTTTAAAAACAGCTATGATATACTTAGAATAATTTTATTTCAGGTGAATATATACTTCAGTTATATGGTGTTGTTTAGAAACAAATTTATGTAGTTGTCTTGTGCAGTTTAAAATTATAAATAGATTACTTTTAGTTGAGCTGGTTAAATTGTTAACTTTACTGCAGGTTTATTTCTGTATTGTACATGGTAGACTGTAACATTGGAATAATTTTGTGATGTGCTGTTTTGTAAAATTGCTTCCTTTTTGAAATTTTCTTGAATTTTGGGAGCTGCTTTGTCGGTCATTTATAACGGAATAATTTAGCATCAGATTTTTTTTCTAGTGAGGGTTGATAAGAATATTAAAATTTTACTGTTTTAACATCTCATTTCTGTAATTCTGGAAGTCATTTTGATTAATGCGAGATCGTTTAATTTTGTCTATTTCAAGTTATTATTCGAAGAGTTAAAGTTACAAATGCTAAGTTCAAGTATTTATAGCATTTCATTTTTCAATTTATTATGAAACAAAACAGCATTATTATTATGATCTTTAATATACTATTATCTCAAAAAGCTAGCAGTTTAAGAATCATACTTTTATGTTTAACAGATTAATAACAGGATTTTAAAATATGGTAACACTTACCCCAAAAGAAGTTTTGCTGACATGGTGTCACTGTGCTGAAGAGGCTGTTTGATGCCATAGTCCCTCCTTTTTTTTCCAGATAGAACTTGTACCCTCTGTTGTAAATACTGCTTGCAGCCTTAAACTGAAAATACAAACCATACCCAAATCTTGTTTTAGTTTTCCAGTGTGCCTGGAGTACATAGACTTTATATTTATTTTTTTCTGTCAAGAAATTATGTAGCTGGTAACATGTGAAAAGCAAGGAAACAAAACAAAAAGAGAATGAGCAAATATTTGAAGGACCTACTATTACTGCATAGACTGTGGTTAGAGAGCACTCACTGACTCTGTTGGTCTCGGTGGCTGGTAGTGACCTGCGGAGATTAACCATTTAAAAACCAGAGACTTCTTGCTGTCCTCCTGGAGAAAGTTTGCACCGCACTTGTGGTTCTGTGGTTGTTTGTGAGGCGAATGAAGCATTCACACAATCCAAAAAAGCAAAAGCTTTAAAACTCCTTTTTTTGCAAGCACTATTACTGGAGAGACAGAATCATGTGGTTTGTGACCTCACAGTACTCAAAGTAAAGTGGGACTGCCTACTACTGTGGCTTTCCCCCCTTGCTGTCTCCTCACTCTCTCCCTCTCTCCCTCTGTCTCTCTCTCTCTGACAAAAGGCTTGTGGTAAGGCCTTTCCTGGCATCCAGAAGGATATAGCTTTTTAATTTTTGTGACTCATGAGGATTTGGATAGAATACAAATACTGAAGGAGCCCAGACTCCTGTAAGGTTAAGCATTCGTAGAGCAGAATGCTGCAGTTAAGGGCTTTCCTTTCCTACCACCTTCCTCCCCCTCCCCCCCTCCCCTCTTTCTCCCCTTCATCCCCCTTCATCCCCCCCTTTCTCTTTTTAGCATTATTATGTTTGTGGAAAAGTTAGCTAAATTGGCTCAAGAGGCTGTGTGAAATTCTGAACAACAGTGATGATTTTACAATAATTTACATCTTTGGATAGTATCACATTCTGGGGTCTGCTTCATATTTGCTAGGGTGGCTGAATTCCTTCTCTTTTTCTTGTCTTCTTAAACTTGTGAATCTGTAACTCATTGTAAAAAAGTTTACCTTTCTTAAGGTCTGGTTGCAAACTGCTTGCTGGGCTTAACTATAATTGGCTGTCATGAAAGTGTTAGTCTGGGGATTCTTTTACAAATATTAAATCATGTCTGTCTACCTTATTTTCAGTATTGATTGTGGATCCTATAATAAAGGTTAGTTGTAATTAATATCACTTAAGATTATGTCAACCTTTATCTCACGACTAGTTTGAAGATATTAAAAAAATGAATGGCAAGAACTAACATGTATACTTTGTTGGAAGAATCTTAGTTTTCTTGTTTATTCTAATTTTGTCATTAAGGAAATGTACTCATTTTGTGTAATCTTTAGTTTGGACAGTAACAGTTTTTGAGAATCTTACACATATATAAAGTAAAATACTTAGATTGTTCAGTATTAGGTTTAGTGAGCTCAGAAGAGAGTGGGTTAACAGAAGCTGTATTTTTTTGTTTATAATGGAAGCTTTGAAATAAATTACAAAATGCTGTGTGTAGTAAGGAATAATGCACACAGACAGAATATGTTAGTCGTCTCGATTTGCTAATTCTGATTCAGAAGAAAATTGAAAACATCTTTGGGAAACTATCTTTTTTTTTTTTTTTTTGGCCCCTTTGGATATGTATGTATAGAACTCATTTTCTTATTAGGATGATTATGTATCATAGGCAGTGAATTTCATATTTATGAATACTGTTTCCTGTTTTCATCAGTTGGGAGCAATGGGGTATTTTTCAAAAAAAATTCTAAAAGCGAATAGACCAATTTTCTAGGCATTTTTGCCATTTATTTACAGCATTCTGAATTTGCATGTTAGACATCTTATTGTGATAGTAACTTGTATTGGCATGAAATAAATGACTGGGAGTTTGGGCAGAGACAGTGAATTACAAAAGATTATTTGGGGTATACAGTGGAGTGAGGGCTCAAAAGGGTGTTAGAACTGTATTCGTCCTCGCACAGCTCATTACCAATTTTTAGTTCATATTAGATAAAGATAACTAGACAAAAATATTCAGAAGATTTTTCACAGTTTCAGTTTTTTCAAAATACAGTAGGAGGACATGGGAATGGTTTAATCCTTTATTGTTCAGATGTCCTGAACTTTTTTAGAATGAACATTTGGTGTAAAAATCCAGAAATACATGTTGGTGATTTATTTTAAATTTAGATTTGATCATGCCTTATTGTGCATGTGAACACATTTTACATTAAAAAGTAGAAGTTTTCATTTAACATGCAGTTATTCTTGCAGTGGAGAGAAAAGTTATTCATTTATCCTCTTTCATAAGTAAGGCGTACCAGTGTGATCTCTGTTGTCAAAAGTAAATAAAAGAAATTTGTCCATATAATTTGTGGAATTTCCAAACAGTTCCATATGCACATTTAATAACAGACACAGAGAATTGAGAAAATTTAGGTAGATATTATATTATGGTAAGCAAATGCTTCTCTTTTTCTTTTTCGTCCCCCACACCCCGTACTGGGGGTTGAACCCAGGTCCTTGCATATGCTGGGCAAACATGCTATCCCTAAGCTGTGTCCCCAGCCCCATGGCTTTCTTTTAGAAATGAGTTTTCTGTTTCTGCATCAGGATTCTCTTACACATCTCACAGTCCTAACTTTTTTTGCCAAATATTCTCTTCCTTAAGTTTTTTTTTTTTAAATGTACTTTGGTTTTCAAAATTGACCTGAAATGAATTTAAATAATTTTTACTATCTCTTTGTCTTTTAATAGATTGTCCTTTTTTTGTAGGTAGCCTTCCTACATGTAATCTTTGGGTGAGGATTTATACTTTTACAGGAATTTAGTAGATAATGTTGAATATGTCCTTTCTGTCATTTGTGAGACCCGTCAAATTCTGGCAGGAGAAAGATAGTAAAATCATGTGTTTTAAAGTTTGTGTATTTGTTATCCACATGTATTTCCATGTCCTAAATCATTCCTGTTTGGAACAAATATCTCTTCTTAGTAAAAATTAAAAAAAAAATTAACAGTAATAACCCCAAGGTGCACATATGATAATCTACAGTGTTCATTAGAAATGGCTTACTACCTATGATGAAGAGAGCCTGATTAGTTTAGTCATTGTAGCTAAAGCCTTTGATTATAGATTTATACCATCCTTATAATCATAAATGAAAACCATAGATTTATTTTTCTTTTTAAATACCCTTAAAACTTTTAGTATTTGTTGTATTGAAGTAAACAACAAGTTTAGGCCATTGTATAAATTATGTGTTTTAATGCTGTGGAGATAAAATAGTTATGAACTTGAATTCAGTGTCAAAAAGTTCAAGAAGTTAGTGCTTGCTTTCCATTACTTCATATTTAATAAAATTTATCAAAATTGGTAGAACTTTTAAAAATAACAAGACATATAGAATATAACAGTATAATAATGTTTTAAGTGTTACATGTGTTTTCATTGTTATATTTTTAAAATAATTTTTTAGTTGTCGATGGACCTTTATTTAATTTATTTATTTATATGTGGTGCTGAGACTTGAACCCAGTGCCTCACACATGCTAGGCAAGTGCTCTACCACTGAGCCGCAAACCCAGCCCCTCATTGTTATGTTTTGAATTCATTTTTATTGTCTCGAGTAATGATTGTATTTTAATATAATGGTTTTATTTTCTTAATATTGTGCCCATTTCTGGGCTTCCCCCCCGCCAAGGGATTGTTACTTATATTTGCTGCTTTTAAAATTTCTTTTAATTGAAAACAATAGCAAATAGTTTGATGTAGCAATTTTATAAATTGTAGAAGTTCTGATTTTCCTTAAGTATTCTGATTATGAGGTTTTAGCAAGGAATTTTCTTATTAACTTGATATTTGATAATTTTTCTGAATTTGTTTCAGATTATACATAGCTGTTTAAGCTTATATAGCATGTGTTGAGCCTTATATTGATGACTTGAAACTTTGTTGTATTAGTAAAATATATAGTTTTATTTTTAAAATTTTGATTGAAATATTCCATTTCTTTGTTTTAGTGGAGTATATGTCTATGTAAACAAATAGATGCATATTTGTTCAAGTATACAAGGTACTGTTTTGTACTTTTTTGTTAATGAGAATAACTATTTTTTCAGTTTGTTTTAATTACCTTATGGTAGAACCCAAAATGTCATCATTTCCGTGATTGTTTGAATAAATCGTTTGGTTAGTTTGAGCAGCTATGTGTCTAAATGTGATATTATGTGGAAATTAGATGCCAGAATAGAAAATACTAAATCATTATCAGTGTCTCCCTTTTTCTTTTTTTTTTTCTTCTTTTTTTTAATATATGTTTTTAGTTGTATGCAATATCTTTTATTATTTATTTTTATGTGGTGCTGAGGATCGAACCCGGTGACT
Organism: Geosciurus inauris; assembly: GCA_004024805.1. NCBI lineage: Eukaryota > Metazoa > Chordata > Mammalia > Rodentia > Sciuridae > Geosciurus > Geosciurus inauris. The sequence continues at coordinate 93,229 of PVHX01002658.1, read as the reverse complement.
CACGCATGCGAGGCAAGCGCTCTACCACTGAGCCACCATCCCAGCCCCAGTGTCTCCCTTTTTCTGTCTGTCCTGTCCCCTGCTTCCCTTTATCTCTCCTCCAGGTTTTTTTTTTGTTTTGCTTTGTTGTTTGGTTTCTCTTTCCATTTTTTGACATCTTATACAGTCTCAAAGTAGATTTCTGAAAGTTCTAAGGGATATTGACATTGATTCTCACTAATGAATATCTAGAAGATTTGAAGCTCTTAATGTTTGTTGCAAATAGTTATATACTGGTATAGTACACCTCATTTTTTAGAATATTGGCATCTGGTTACAGAAATTTTCTTTCTTTTAACTGCTTTGACTTTCTTGAATCCTTCCTTTATGTTAATTTACTTTAACACATTGTTCATGTGACACTAAACTATAATCATTACTTTGTTTTTCTTCTTTTATTACTTTTTGAAACACAGCATGATCCATAATTGATTAATGTAGCTGTAAGAGTATTGTATGTTTTTATGATTATCAGAACAATTTATCTTCTAATGCCGGCATTTTTGTAAGAAGAAAAAAAGGTGACAACTTGCAGAAAATATGGGAAACATGCTCATATGACAGCTGAGGATGTGGCTAGACTAAAGCAGGAAACTACTACCCACAATGCAATGTTACATACACTATCACTTAATAAAATTTATATCAAACATGCTACTGACAAAACCAAAGAAAAATAATATCCAAACTCTGCTGGTTAACGTATCCAGGGAAAACTGAAACTAATCTTTTTAAAACTTTTGTGCCTAAGAGAATACAGTAATTGAAACTCTGGGACATCACAGTATATTGCAGTAGTGCTGTAATTTGCCTTTGTGTTACGGGACTTGATTGTGGGTGAAAGTGCTCAAAGTGACAACCTTTTGAGTATTAGCTTTCTTGGAAAAGTCACAAAGGGATATCCCTCTGTTTCATTTGAATTGTTTTAGTATGTAATAGTATTAGAAGATATTGTTATCTAGAAGGGAGAAAAAGTTAAAATTTGAGATACTGATCATTGATTATTTAAACTTTCTATGTAGCCAGGTATATTTCTTTATGGTTTAAGTTGTCTTTTATTGCCAGAGTGAGGTGGGGGTTGGGACTTGAATTATCCATTGAGACATTTCAGAGTAATTGTTTTTATTGCTCCTTTATGTTCATCTAGTTGTACCTTACCCAGTAATCTAAAGCAAAAATGTGAACTGCTTGTATAATGTCAAAAAATATTGACATCTTTAAAAAATCAAGTTTTAATATATTAGGGTTTCCTTCTATAAACTTTAATCTGCTGAGCTCTTAGCTGTCAGACTTAAGCAATTTTGATGAAGTTGGTACCTTAGTAGTTTAGATGTATTTTGAGACTTTACAAAAGAGATTGTTTAAGGCTTACATAAGAGCACATTATAGAGTTTTCAAATTGATTAATGTATAGAAATTTTATTTAGATAAACAATAGAAAAGACTATAAGTTGGTGTTGCTTATGAAAGATCCCATCTGAGTATTCCAGTCTATAAATTGTCAATGTTTTATTTCAGAACTGGCATGGTAAATTGTCACTTTATCATTTAAATGTGAATATCATTGTCTGTCTAAATCTCTATTAAGGATGATTTGCTTAATTGTTTGAAGTTTTTTCTACTTTAGAAACTGCTTATCAATAACAGCTGTAGCATTGTGGCTTTTCTCCATGGACTCATGGTGGTCTTTGGAACAACGTTATTCAACTTTGACAGGTGAGACAGAGGCTCTCCAGTGCCACTGCTTTTGGATGAATCTTAACTGTGGTTGGGTAAAGTGCATCTTGCCAAAATATATGGGTGAGACCACACACAGCCTTTAAAATAGTTATTGTAGGCTTATTTTTAGGAATACATGTCTTGACAGTTCTTTTATTTGCATGCCAGTTTCATTGCCGTGTATAGATTTTTCATTGGTTTCAGTGAAGGCAATTGCAGATTTTAGGTCTCTTTTTCCTAAGGGTTATGTATAATTTATGCTGGAAAATACTCTGCATTCAAGTGTATAGAACATACATTGCAAATGAAACATTAGGATATTGATCTTTTTGTTTTGATAAATATGACAGTGTTCCTATTGAAAATCTCAAATTCTCAAGATGTTTTAGCAGTGAAAAATTGTTCCAATTTGAACTTTAAAAAATTTGGGAGTGAATGCTAAAATTTCATATTCTATAACAACATGAATACTAAAAAATTATTTTCAGAAGTATATATTATTAAAATATTGTATAGTAAAGCATTGTTTAAAGTATAAGTTTACATTTTAGGAAAAGCTTGAAAACATTGGAACAAATTACTGAAGAATTCAGTTTTTTAACCTGTGGGCCTAATATGCAAGTTATCCAGTCTTATGGAATGATTAAAACTTTATTCAACCTGATAAACTATAAAATTTAAAGCTATGATTAAAGCTAAAGGTTTCAAAAAGTATTTTGAATCTTCAAAAAGTGGCTGTTTTCAGTGAATGGTAGAGAATTCTGTAGACTTGGACAAAATTTTGTTCCTTTTTATAAAATGATGTATTTGGAGAATTGATCATTGTTGTTGCCAAGTTATTAGTGACAACAGTATTAAAACTCCTTGACTCTGGCAGGGCAGAAAACTTTTCACTTGATGATTGAATGCTCTTACGTATTTTTAATACATTGAACCATCTAAGACAAGATACAGTTTTGTTCTTGTTTTATGGGGAAAACTATCTATAGAGATAGTTGGAATCCAAATTTACCCCAACTTCTTTTGCGACGTCTCTCCATTGCTGAATTGTTCTTGCAGGAGTACTGGAGTAATTGTGTTTCTGTAGTTTTTCCAGAGAACATTTAGAAAGCATATTACATACAAATAGGTTGTTTTAAAAGATTTGGTCTTTATCTAGAAATTAGCCATATATGTGAATCTTGATTGGATACTAGATTGAAAAGAGAGCTACATAAGGTAGTTGTAGACTATTTGAGAAAACTCGAATGTGGACTTTGGATATCGGTTATACTATGGAATATTTATGAAATTAATCTTGCTAATGCTAACGCTTTTATAATAGAAAAATGCCCTTATTCTTAAAAGCAATGCATGGTAAATTATTGTTATGAAGTCAGTAACATACTTAAATACATTCATGAAACAATGTGTCAGAATCTTTTTCTTTTTGGTATTGGGGATTGAACTCAGGGGTATTTGACCCCTGAGCCACATCCCAGCCCTATTTTGTGTTTTATTTAGAGACAGGGTCTCACTGAATTGCTTAGTGCCTCACCATTGCTGAGGCTGGCTTTGAACTTGCGATTCTCCTGTCTCAGCCTCCCAAAGTGCTAGGATTACAGGTGTGCGCCACTGTGCCAGGCTACAATGTGTCAGAATCTTAATTGGTGAAGTAAGGTAAAGGAATATACTTGGATTCATTTGATTGCTTTTCAGCTTAAACAGTGAATTCTGAAAGCTGACACATTTTTAAAGGGTTATAGGAATTTGAATTGAAATTGAAATCAAATAAATGTTCAAGAAAAATTTATTTATATGTATAAACAGTAAATTTTAAAAAGAATGATAGTGAATACCTTAGGCTGTACATATATCCATACCAATTTAACATTTTAGTTTATACTTTCATCTTTATATTAAAATTTTATTCAGAGCAAAAAATAATTAATTTTTATAAACTTATATGTGACATACAAAATGAAGATGGTAAATTGTTTTATAAAATCCCAACTTTAAAAATTTAAAATGCGGTTGCCTGCAGTGGCAGTCACCTGCAGTGGCACACACCTGTAATCCCAGTGGGTTGGGAGGCTGAGACAGGATGATTGCAAGTTCAGAGCCAGCCTCAGCAATTTAGTAAGGACCTAAGCAAATTAAGGAGATTCTGTCTCAAAATTCTAAAAATTTAAAAAATGGCTATGAGTGTGGCTCAGTGGTTAAGTGCCCTTGGATTCAATCCTCACACCAAAAAAAAAAAAAAAAAAAAAAAAAAAAAAAATTTAAGTTTGCATCATAGTAATTCAAGGTTAGATATTTTTAGAGGAACAAATCAAGCATCTGTTAGTACATTGTTTTAAAAATTTTTAATAAATATTTCTAGAATATATACAAGTATTTTTAAGTTAATTTATGTTAAATAATTACTATTAAATTGTACTAAATTACTGCCAAATAGTAGGTTTTAAAGCAACATTTCAATGTACAGATGTCTACCTTTCTACATGTGAAATATTAATTTTGAATATGTGTTATACTATTTGATATTTTATCAAGGAAGGGTTGACCTAATTTTTTTGTTCAAGTCCAGAGAATACATAGTTTTGGCTTTGTGGCACATGCAATTTCTGTAAACTGCTCTGCTCTACCAGTACAATGTGAAAGTGGACAATAAGTAAATAAATGGGTGTGACTACATTCCACTAAAACAAGCAGCTGGCCTGTTATAGTAGGTTTCCCACTCCTGCCACCTCTACTGTATTTATAGAACTCTGTGGTCTGATGCATATCATTTTGTAATATAAATAAGTATGATTTATAATAATGATCAAGGTTTTTAAAAAATATAGTTCTAGATGAATACATACCTTTATTTGTTTATTATGTGGTGCTGAGGATCAAATGCAGTGCCTCACATGTGCTAGACACCATGATCAAGGTTCTTATACATTAAAATGAAATCCTTAAAAGTATTGACAAGATCTTTTAAAATAGCTTATTTTAAAAGATGTGGAAGATGATGTCTATGGTGTTTAATAATCATCCATTAAACTGAACTATCTAATGAACTTGTAGTGGAAGTTCATTTTAGTGACCTAATTATTATTTGTATATATAGATTACTTTGACATCCTTTTAAGGATAAGATTGGTATACAAATAAACAATATTGATTAGAATCCATCCCTAAATTATAAATCTTGATATTTATTAGTTCTTCATTTTTACTTATAGGATGTTGTTTCCTAATCCTGTTATCCACAGAAATGTTTCCTCTTTTTAGAATTCATTGGCTTTAATGCCCAAGTATAATGTATGTAAAAGAAATCTTATTGATTGTTGTGATTAGTTATTTTTCCTCTGATTTTGGTCATATTTGAATTTTATCCTATATTTGGAAAGTATTTGTTATCTTTGGTATCACTTCATTTCCAAAACCATTTGTTGCATCCATCAGTAGACATAATACCCCCCAAAATTAGTTTTCTGAAGATTCACCTATATTAGCTGGACTTTGGGTAGTATTTAGTTGATGATGATGGTAACAACTGAGCAGGAAAAGTAGGTGTCTGTATGTATTTTTATTGGTAAAGAGCAAGTGAACCCATGTTTTGATCTGAATTTCAGACCTTTACTGTATTAATATTTAAGATTTGAAAAAACTGTGATACATATACATAGACACGTACATATGCTTTAAATAACAGCTTACAGTTCATATTATTGTACACCTTTTTTATCCATGATTATTTTAAGCATTTCCAGTTATTAGATACAATAGCTAAGGATCAGACAGTTGAAAAAGTATTAGTGATCTTACATAATTTTGTTATAAAGGAAAAGTCTTCGTGCCATCTTTCTTTTCTCTTACAAAATCTGGTCATTGCTTGTTTGCTCTCCTTTATGACAAAGTGCTAACATGATTATTTAGAGAATTCTCTTTCTCCGCAGTATTTAGTAATAAAACAGACACATAAAACAATGTAAGTAGTAAGGATAACCTGTTAGGGAGGAAAATAAAAGAAAAAACTAGAACAGAAACTCAGATCTTCATCCAAGATGATTTAGTATGAAGAAAGATTGGTTGCCTTATCTAATTTAATAACATTTTAAAAGGGTTATCACTGTTGTAGTAATTTAATAAACTAGAGCACGAGGAACATTTTGTTAAACTTAGGTTGTTTACAAATATTGGAAAATATTTATGTAGGGAAGATTTTCTTCCAAAATTAGTAAACTAAAAAGTTTTGTCATTTTGGGCTGGGATTGTAGCTCAGTGGTAGAGCGCTTGCCTCGCATGCGTGATGCACTGGGGTCAATCCTCAGCACCACATAAAAAATAAGTAAAATAAAAATATTGTGTCCATCTACAACTAAAAAAAATTAAATAAGTTTTGTCATTTAAGTTATAATATTCACTTGGGAAAATAAAAATCTGAGGAATGAAACCTTACCTAATAATAAGTCATCAAGTATAGATGTATATATTTTGTTGTCTTTTGGTACCATTTTGCATCTCTAGGACTCTTGTTTTAGTTATGAATTCATTCTTTAAAAGAATGAATCTTTTCTTAAATCTTAAAGATGGCATATTTCTGAAAGAATTTATTATTTAATGTACATATACTATAGCATTTGCTATTTAGCAACTTATAAAATCTCTTTAAAGTTTATTGTGAAAGTGTAAAAAACTGTTTTAAACAAATGAATAGATTTTTTAGTGCCATTTTAAATTTATAGAAAAATTGAGAAAGAATTCATATAAGTTCCGTCCTTCACCTCTAGCAACTCTGTTTTCTTTGTTAACATACTGCATTGGTGCCCTGCATTTGTTAATGATTGATGAACCAAATCAATATTATTGTAATGAAGTTTTCATTAGAACTCATTCTTCCTGTTGTATAGTTTTATGGATTTTTGCCAAAGGTGTAATGTCATGTATCCACCATTATAATAAAGACATAGTCTTTTCATTGCCCCTAAATTTTTCTGTGTGCCACAAATTCATCCCTCCCTCATTCCTGTAAACAATGATCTTTTCCCCACATTATTTGTACTCATTTATTTTTCATACACGTACACATGCACAAGCGCACAAATTTACCAGTTTAACCATTTTACCAACTGATATTTTAACTCTTATCTGTGACATTACTTTTTCCAGAATGCTGTATAGATAGAATCATATAAAATATAGCCTCTTTAGACTGGTATGCAGCTAAATTTCTTCCATGTCTTTTTGTGGCTTGATAGCTCTTTTCTTTTTTACTTTTGAATAGTATTCCATTGTTTGGATGTACCATGGTTTATCCACTAACATATTAAATATCTTAGTTGTTTCCAGTTGTTGACATTTATGAATAAAGCTGAAGTAAACATTTAAGTACAGCCTTTTCTGTGACATAAGTTTTTAGCTCCTTTAAGTAGATACCTAGAAACACAGTTGCTAGATTGTTTGGTAAGAGTATGTGTTTAACTTTGTAAGACACTCCTAAATCATCTTTTGTTAGTGACTGTATTCTTTTGCAGTCCCATCAGCAATGAATGAGAATTTCTGTTGCTCTACATTATTGCATTTGCTGTTCTTAGCATTTTGGACTTTAGCCATTCTGATAAGGCATATAATGGTATCTCAATCATTGTTTTAATTTGCAAATTTCACATTGACATTTGATGCTGACCATCTTTTCATTATCTTATTTGCCATCTGTATATCTTTAGTCAAGATTTGTTCATGTCTTTTACCCTATTTTTAATTAACCTGCCTTTTTGTATTGTTGAATTAGAAGATTCTTTGTATATACTTTATAGTTTAAAAGTGGTTGTTTCCACTTTTTGGCTATTGTGAATAATGCTGCAGTTGAACATTGATATAATTATTTGTCTTGTTTCAGTTCTTGTGGGTACATATATCTAGGAGTAGAATTGCTGGATCATATGGTAATTCTATGTTTAGCTTTTGAGTAACCCTTAAACCATACAAGACAATGTGTGTTTTATAAATGTATTCTCCTAGACTGGCTTGCATTTTCATTCTTTTTGGAGTGTCTCTTGCAAACCTGCAGTGTTTCATATTAATGAGGTCTAACTTAAGAATTTTTATCACAAGTCATACTTTTGTTGTTGTGTCAAAAAATTCTTTTATTCAAGGGGGTTGGAATTGTAGCTCAGTGGTAGAGCGCTTGCCTTGTGTGAGGCACTGGGTTCAATTCTCAGCACTGCAAATAAATAAATAAATAAATAAAATAAATGTCCATTAACAAGTAAAAAAAATCTAGAATAAATTATTTAAAATATTTTTATTTAAAAGTGACTTTGTCTGGGCTCAGTGGTGCATGCCTGTAATCCCAGCACTTTGGGAGGCTGAGACAGGAGAATCGCAAGATCAAAGCCAGCTTCAGCAATGGCGAGAAGCTAAGCAATTCAGTGAGACCCTGTCTGTATATAAAACACAAAATAGGGCTGGAGATGTGGCTCAGTGGTCCAGTACCCTGAGTTCAATGCCTGGTACCAAAAAAAAAAAAAAGCCATTGTCACTAGATGTTCTGTTATTTTTTAAGAAGTTTTAGAGTTTTGGATTTTAGGACTGTAGGTTTATGGTTCATTTTGAGTTCTTTATTTTGTGAAAAGGTATGTCGGGGGTCATTGTCTAGATGCAGGATATTTTTTTTTAAATTTTGCTTTTTTATTTGGCTGTCTCATTGTTCCAGTATCTCTTTGGATTGTTGAGTTGCTTTTCAAAGACCAGTTGATTGTATTTGTATGGGTCTCTTTCTAGTTCTGTTCTGTCCCATTCATTTATTTGTCTTTTGCCAGTACTACAATATATTATTGTGGCTTTATTATGCTAAAGTAACATCAATTTCTTGATACTGAAAAAACTTACTTGTTGGGTTCTGTATTGGACTTTTAATGAATGTGTACATAATGTTGGGAAGAACAGACATTTTAACACTATTGAGCCTTCCTATCAATAAGCATGCAGATTCTTTTTATTTATTCAGATCATCAGTCTCTTTTATATCAGAGTTGTTTAGTTTTCCTCATGCAGATGTTTTTCTATATATTTTGTTAGGTTTTTGCTAAGTATTTGTTATATTTGTGCTAATGTGTAAGTAGTACTTTAAAAAGCTTATCTTCTAATTGTTTATTGTTCGTGTACAGGAAAGCATTAATATAACCTTTTATCTTATGACCTTGCTATAATTGCTTATATTTAGGAGCGTTATATTGAGTTCTGGGATTTTCTACAAAATCATGTCACTTTTGAACAAAGACAACTCTTTTTCTTCTATTTCCAATCTTTATATTGCTTATTTCTTTTTCTTGTGTTATTACATTATTTAGAACTTTCAGTACACTGTTGAATAAGAATGATGAAGTGGAATATCCTTGCCTTGTTACTAATCTTAAAGCATTTAGTTTGACACCCATAAAGTATGATGTTAGCAGTATGATTTGTAGAAGTTTTTTGCCAAGGTGAGGAAGTTAACTCCCTTCTGTTTCTAGTTTGATGAGGTCTTTATTCTATGTGCTGTTATATTTTATCAAATTCTTTTTCTGTATTTGTTGATAGGAACATAAGACTTTTTCTTTAGCTTGTTGATGGGATGAATTATATTAGTAGATTTTTGAATTTTGAACCAGTCTTGGATACTTGGAATAAGTCCCACTTGGTTGTGGCATATATTCTTTAGATACACTAATGAATTTGATTTGCTGATTTTTTTTTTGATTTTTGTGTCTATGTTCCTGGAAGATATTGTTCTGTAATTTTCCATTTTTTGATATTTGGGTAATGTTGGCTTCATAGCATGAGTTAGAAGTATGTTTTCTGCTTCTATATCTGGAACAGATTATTGAGAATTGATGATATTTCTTCCTTAAATATTTGCTAGAATTTACCAGTGATACCATCTGGGTCTAGTGCTTTCTGTGTATCAGTGTTATTAATTACTAATTCAATTTAAAAGATAATGTATTTATCTGTTTCTTGTGTGAGTTTTTGTAGTTTGTCTTTCAAGGAATTGGTCCATTTTATTCACATTGGCAAATGTGTAGGCATAAAGTAGTTTATGGTATTTTTTATTTATTCACATTGGCAAATGTGTAGGCATAAAGTTGTTTATGGTATTTTTTTATCATTTTGTCCATATCCAAGCGATCAATAAATAGGATTTACCCTCTTTTATGTCTGATATTAGTGTCTTTTTTTCTTTACCTGCCTTGACCTATCTTTTTTTTCTTAACCTATATTTATTTATTTTAATTTTCTTTTTAGTTGTATATGGACACAGTATCTTTATTTATTTTTATGTGGTGCTGAGGATCGAACCCAGTGGCTCACGCATGTGAGGCAAGCGTTCTACCACTGAGCTACAGTCCCAGCCCCCTTAACCTATATTTATAAATGTTATCTTTTAAAAGAAAGTTTTGGGTTCATTTTTTTAAAATATTGATTGCACATTTCAATTTTACGACTTTGACTCATATTTTTTCTATTTTGGGTTTGGTTTGTTACTCTTTTTTGTTTTCCTTAAGTAGAAGCATAGGTTCCTGAATTTAGATACATCTCCTTTTCTAATATATTTAGCACTATAAATCTCTTCACGACTACTTTTACTTCATCCACAAATTTTGATAGGATGCATTTTCTATATGTTTATAATCACATGCTGCATAATGATGTTTTGGTCAATGATAGACTGCATATATGACAGTGGTCCCAGAAGTTATTTTTTACATGATGATGATGATGATGATGATATGACAGTGGTCCCAGAAGTTATTTTTTACATGATGATGATGATGATGATGTTGTTGTTGTTGTACTGGGGATTCATCTCAGGGGTGCTTTACCAGTGAGCCACACCCCCAGCCCTTTAATTTTTTTTTTTTTTTTTTTTAATTTTGAGACAGAGTCTTCCTAAGTTGCTGAGACTGGCTTTGAACTTGAGCTGCTCCTGCCTTAGCCTTTGAGCTGCTGGGATCACAGATGTGTGCCACCATGCCCAGCTCATAAGTTTATAATGGAGCTGAAAAGTTTCTATTGCTTAGTAATGAATTTGCCATTGTCACATAATAGTGCTGTGCATTACTTATGTATTTGTAGTGATGTTGGTATAAACAAACCTTCCTCACTGTCAGTTGTATACAATTATGTATAGTACATAATACTTGGTAGTTGTTATTATTTTAGAATTTACTCCTTATTAAAAAAAAAGTAGTTAACTCTGAAAGAGCCTCAGTCATATCCTTCACAGGTTATTCCAGAGAAAGGCACTTGTATCATAGGACATAGAATCTCCCATGATTTCTAATTTTATACCCTTGCAGTTGGAAAAGACACTTGATATGATAATAATTTCAGTCTTTATAAGATTTGTCTTCTGGCCTAACCTGGAATATGTTGGAGCATGTTTCTTGAATACTTACATATATATTCTGCTACTTTTGGATGGAATGTTTTTTATTAATCAGAACATACGTGCTCTGAATTTATACCACATGCCATAAAGTGTAGTTTAAGTCCAGTGTTTCCATATTGATTTTTTTTCTGTCTGGATAATCTGTCCATTAATCCATTATTAATAGTTGCATATTGAAATTTATTATGTTACAGTTTCTCTTTATTAATATCTGTATTAATATTTGCCTTATATATTTAGGGGCTCTGAATATTTACTGTTGTTATATCTTCATGATGGATTAATGCCTTTATCATTTTATCACCACCTCATTTGTCTCATTTTTGACTTAGTCTGTTTCATCTGATATAAGTATAGCTACCCTTGCTCTTTTTTGGTTGTAGTTGCACAGAATATCTTCTTTTCCATTTTTCTTTAAATTTTTTTTTAATATTTATTTTTTAGTTGTAGGTGGACACAATAGCTTTATTTTATTTTTATGTGGTGCTGAGGATCGAACCCAGTGCCTCCCGCATGCTAGGCGAGCACGCTACCACTGCGCCATAACCCCAGCCCTTTTCCATTTTTCACGTTCAATCTTTTTCTTTAAAGGTGAAATTAGTTTCTCATAGGCATCATATATATGAGTCTTTTTTAAAAAAAGTCCATTCTGCAACTCTGTGTGTTTCGATTGAAGAATTAAATCATTTATATTCAAGATAATTATTACATAAGGAATTATCACTGTCATCTTGTTAATTATTTTGATTGTTTTGTAGATCTTTTGTTTATTCCTTCCTCTTTTTTGTGCTTAGAAGTTTTCCTTTAGTTACATGCTTCTTTATTTTGACATTTGTGAATATTTACAAATAGGTTTTACTTTATGGTTCTCATGAAGCTTACTTAAAATATCTCAATAGTTTAGAACCATGGACTATTTTAAGGTGATGACTTAAATTGATCACATAGATAATTCTACACTTTCACTCCTCAGTACATTTTGACTTCCCAGTCTACATCCTTTTGTGTTCTATATTCTTTACCAAATGATTAGCTAGTATAGTTTTTAATAATCATTTTCTTTTTTCTTTGTAAGAATGAATTTTTGTACCACTTATACATTATTCTGAATTTGTGTACTTCCTGTTACCAGTAAGTTACATTTTCATATGTTTTCCTGTTAACAGCCTTTTTTTCTGTCAGCTTGACAGCTCACTGTAGCATTTCTTGGAAAATAGGTCTGATGTTAATGAGCTCTTTAGCTTTCTTTTGGGAAAGTCTTTATTTCCATTTCATTTATAAAGGATAGCTTTGCTGGATACAGTACTTTTGATTGACTTTTTTTTTTCTTTTATAAAAATACTTTGTATCTTCCTGCTCCCTTCTGGTTTGGAAGGTTTCTGCAGAGAAATGTACTTGTAACCTTTCTGAATCTTCATCCTAAGTGATCTCCTCATTTTCTCTTGCTGACTTCAGAATTCATTCTTTTTCTCTTTTTTTAAAATTGTGGATAGTTTGATTATATTATGGCTTGGTGTATTCTTGTTTGAATTTTATCTGGTTTGAGATATTTGGTATATATCTTCTGGTATGTGGATATGGATATTATACTTCAAATTTTGAGTCTTTTTTTTTTTGCTATTATTTATTTAAATAAACTTTCTACCACCTTATCCAAATCTTATCCTTTTGAACTCCTGTAATTGGACAGTGTGCCATTTTGATGCTATCCCATAAATTCCATAAGCTTTATTTTCGTTTTGTTTTTTCTCTTCTGACTGTATATTTTAAAGTGACTTTTCTTCGTATTCACAGATTCTTTTTTCTGCTTGATCAATTCTGGTATTAACGCGCTCTGTTGAATTTTTTATTTCACTTATTATAGTTTTCAGCTTCAGAATTTCCTTTTTATAATTTTAATTTGTTAATTTTTTCATTTTGGTCATTTATTTTTATGATTCCATTGTTTCAGTGTTTCATTGTTTGTTTTCTTGGATTTCACTGAACTCACTTATTTTGAATTCTTTGTCAGATAGTTTTATACCCTTACCTTTTTGGGATCAGCCTCTGGGAGATTTTTTCTTGGGGGGGGTGGTGGTGGTGGTGGTATGTTTCCTTGTTTTTTCATGGTTCTTATTGCATTATGTCGATGTATGTGCATTTGGTGGACTAGTTATCTCTTGAAGACTTCACAGGGTAGTTTTACTCCAGAATGTTCTTCCCCTCAGAGAGGACTGACTGGTTGGTGAGCAGCAGCTCTGGCACCAGTAAGGGCATCAGATAAGTAGTCTCTGAAGATCTGTTTGTTCTGTCAGTTGAAATTAGTTTTGATGAAGTTTGCAGGAATTCTCAGTTGTAAGGATGTCTATAGTGGTGGTGAGGACTGATGTGGTCTTTACTGGTGATGGTTGCTGAGGTCTTCCTATTTTTTTCTCCTACCAAGGAAGTTATGGCTGATAGGATCCCTTCTGGTATTGTGCCTGGTTTGTGGACCCTCTTGAAGTGGTAGTGGTACTGGTATCAGATGTCATCTGTGGAGTAGCCTTGGACCTGAGACCTGAAGCATGGGCACTTGTGGAAAGAGTACCGTTTTAGGTTATGGAGTGACAATGGCACTGATGTTTGTGGTACAGGCACCTCTGCTGCCATGTTGGTAACAATATTTGAGACCTGGAGACTTTTGAAACTGTTGGTGAGCTGATAATCAGTTTACTCGTTTGTACAGTTAAAGTGACTTTGGGGTGGCAGAGGCATTTATATGCAAACTGGACCAGTACCCATTTTGTGGGCACATGCAGTGAAGGCTTAATTCTAAAGCCTGAAGTGTGAGCTGGCTGGCTAAGCGATGGCTTAGTGTGTAAGGTGTGGGTGGACTAGTGCATCTACAGAATCTAGGTTTGGTATGAGGGCACTTAGAGTGGCTATGGCTCTGTGGTTGGGGCATGTATAGTGTGGGAGAGATGGTGATTTCTAATCTGCCATGTTGGTTATGATGTCACTCCTATTACTGGATTTTTAAGGAAGGGAATGTCTGATAGCAATGTGGAGAATAATATATAGTAGAAGAGACTGTGAGGATTTTGTAATGAAAAGTACTGGGTGCCTGAAAGAACTATCACCATAGAAGGAAAAGAAACTCTGAAAACCATTGTTCAAAGTCAGTAGTTTAGGTGGCATGCAATTCTGTTTATAAACTAGGAAGGTGACAAAAAGAGCATTTTGTTAAAAATTATTAGAATAGACACATTTCAATGAATATAGGCCGATGTATTTGTTAAATGGCTTCTGTCACTTCTTGAAAAATTAAAAGCCCAAGAAACCGCATTAAATTACATTAAATTAAATGTAATTGATAAGTAGAAATAATAAATATTAGTTATATTAAAGCTGATAGTAAACAATATGATGTCATATAATGCAGATGGTGATATGAAATGAGTTGTTTAATTATGCAAAAGCTATTAGTTTATCTTTATAGCTAAAGGCAAACATTTCACATTTCAAATAGTGTTTTGGATTTTGAAATTCTATAAGCTATGGTCTGTATGTTTTCTTGAGTTTATGCTTCCAGGTAAATAACACTTCCCCTTTTCTAGGTTTTCCTTTGGAAAGTAAAGAAACAACTGTAAAAAGAACGAAGAAAAAGCATATCCATCAGTGATTCCTGCTGAAACATTGTGTCTTCAGAGTTTTAAGATCAGACCGTGGATCTAATACAAACAGAATTAATGGTTCCTTTGTTTTATGTTTTTCAGATTGATTTTCTACATTCAGCTGTTTCTAAATTCAGAAGTTTCACCCTGCTAATTTCTTATGTTCTTGTAATATTTGTATCTTGAATACTAGTTCAAGTGGGTTTTAATGGCAAGTACATTATAGATTGGTGTTAATTTTATATCGTTGGTGCTTAGAAAAACTAGTTACAATGGCATTGTGCATTTTCTTAAGTTGTTTTTTGGCATTCTTAATTATTGAAATGATTGTGTTGATAAGGTGAAGAACTGAAAATCATTGAAGCCATTCTTTTCTATTTGAAGCCATTCTTTTGTATTTGTGCGGATTTTTTTCTTTCATTTTGATTATTATTTCTTTGATTGTTTTCATTCCATGTTCTTAATAATTTCTTCTTGCTCTTTCCTTTCAAGAAAAACATACATTTTCCCCCCAGAACTTTAGAGGTGTGTGTGAAGCTCTGATATGGTGTCTGCTCATCTAATACTTAGTTTTAGAAGAATAAGACTAGTCTTTTAGAGCGCTAGACAAGTCATTGGTATTGTTAGTTTCTAACACAATGAAAAAAGTTGTGGAAAATTAATTATGTTTAATTTTTTGGTGTGTTTATCTTTGAGCATAATTTAAAAGTGGCTTTTCTTTCCTTTAAATTATTTAAGTATAATTGCTTCACTATGATGAATTGATTTCCAGAATTACAGTCCTTTAATTTGAATGGATGGGTAGAAAATAGTTACTTTTTATTTATAACATTTTCTTATAGATAGCAGTTTTAGATAGTTTTAATGTATTCATAAAGTTACAAATATTTAAAAATGCAATTGGCTTTTATTTGCAATTCTTAAAATCAGGCAACACCTCATTCTGTAAAATAGAGTAGGTGTACCAATGAGGTAAGCAGAGGAGGCTGGCTTCATGGATAGAAAATGTCTGAAGAAGCATAAATAGGGAATGGAAAATGAATTTGTTGTTTTCTAGTTGCTTTACTTATAGGGTTAAAATAGAGGGGACTTCCTTGTCATACTGGTGCAGGTAAACTAGGTCCTTTCTCATTGGTTCTTGTGAATTACCTGATTTTTTGAAAACTGGCTCATTTCAGTTTTATTTGATTATATGCCACTTAGCGTGAATGACTACTTCATTCTGGTTTGGTCTGGTCTGCTGTGGTCTAGTGCAAGAGGCTAGTTGAGAAAGCTTTGTTGATTATAAAAAGTCAAATCCACTTGAATAAAGGACATTGACAAATTATATACTTTATTATATATACACACACTTATTATAATACGTTATACGTATATAACTTATACACGTGGCTATAAATTATAATAAAATCTAGTTTAATTCAACAAAAAAATTTTTTAAAAAAATTTTCTCCTAGGTGCCACATACCAGTAATATAAATATCAGCAAAGCCAGTTTATCTTTGCTTTTAGCTATATGACAATTTAAAGAAGAGAGTCTTAGAAACATAATGTTAAATTATAGCTACGAACAGGGGTTTTATGGACACAAATTTGAGCAACCACTTTTATGAGGTGATGTGATATGAACTAGAGTTTGCTAGGGAAGAGAAAGGTCATATCAAGCAGAGCTGAAGGAATCATTCCCTCTTTCCTCTCCAAAATGCAGAAAGCATTTTGATTCATTGTATACAAACGGAGCAAAACTTTTCATTTCTCTAGTTGTACATGATGTAGAGTCTCACCATATATGCAGTCATACATGAACCTAGGGCAATGATGTCCATCTCATTCTACCATCTTTCTTGCCCCCATGTCCCCCCATTGTGGTTTTTTTTTTTTTGGTACTGGGGATTGAACTCAGGGTTACTCGACCACTGAGCCACAACCCCAGCCCTATTTTGTGTTTTTTTATGTAGAGACAGGGTCTCACTGAATTGCTTAGCGCCTCACCATTGCTGAGGCTGGCTTTGAACTCGCGATTCTCCTGTCTCAGCCTCCCTAAGTGCTGGGATTACAGGCTTGAGCCACCGCGCCTGGCTCATTGTGTTTTAATAGCTGAAAGCCATGCAAAGGTGGAATGGAGAAGAGCATAAGTTACAAGGTAAAGAGAGTTAATTTCATACTCCAGTTGTAGTTGCTATGTGATCTGTAGATAAGTCACTTAATTTAAAGTTGTTTTCTTCTTTGTAGTAGATGTTATTGGTACCCCATCCAGGTCCCTTTCATCTGGTTGGTGTATCTGTTTAATGCTCACTTGTAGAGTTGGTGACTCAGCTCTAAGTTTTTAACACTGCCATGGAATTTCCACGAGCTATCTGCCCAGAGACACTTCACCACTTTTCTAGGAGGTGGGTGGGTGATCTGTAGCCAGTGACTGACTGATGAGAGATTTAAGGGATTGGCCTTGTCTCCAGGAGATGACAACTCCCTGGTGCCATTTAGACTGCAGAGCTCACTCTGGGATCAGTTTGAGGTCAGTGCTGACTTAAACAATGTTATTACTTTATTCACTTCCTTGAATTTTTTTTTTTTAATATCTTTATTTTGTTTTTATGTGGTGCTGAGGATCGAACCCAGTGCCTCACGTGTGCTAGGCAAGCACGCTACCACTGCGCCACAACCCCAGCCCCACTTCCTTGAATTTTTTTTACCTAAGAATACTCCCTCAATCTTGTGTAAAGAGGTGTCTTAGATTTTACTTCTCAGGAACTTGACCTAGCTAAGGCCCTTTCCTATACTTTTAAATATTGTGATTAGATGTACATAATAAAAATTTACCACAATATAAAATTAAATATTACCACCATCTACTTCTAGAACTTGTCAGCCCATAAGATAACTTTAAACCCATTCAGCAATCACTTCCTATTCTCCTACCCTTAAACAGTTACTGATATCAGAGACTGTCGTAACACCTGGAAGTTATGATATTGATAACACCTAGGAGTATAATATTGGGTCATGTACTAATTCTGTTTTTAATTTATTGAGGAACTCCCAACCCTTAAAATTTTTTTTTTTTTTAGTTGTAGATGGACACAATATCTTTATTTTATTTCTTTTTATGTTGTGCTGAGGATTAAACCCAGGGCCTCATGCATGCGAGGCAAGCGCTCTACCACTGAGCTACAATCCCAGACCCCCAACTCTTTTCCAGAGGGGCTACATCATGTTACATTACCAACAGAAATATACTAGGATTTCAGTTCTCCATTTGCTTGCCAATACTTAACTCTTTTCCATTTTCTTTTCTAGTCATCCAATGGATGTGGACACTTTTCTTTGGAATTGAACTCAGTCATCTTAAGATAGCAAGAATCAAATAACTTGGCCAACAAAATATTTGGGGTATTGGTCTGGGATTGTAGCTCAGTGGTAAAATGCATGCCTTGCATGCATGAGGCACTGGGTTCGATCCTCAGCGCCACATAAAAATAAATAAAGATATTGTATCCATCTACAACTAAAAAAAAATTAAAAAAATATTTGGGATATTGCAAAACAATATACAGATGCCTATATGTGATTTGTGGTTTAAACTGAACTTGAATTTAAAAAAAAAAAAATTTTTTTTTTTTAAGTTGTAGATGGACACAATGTCTTTATTTTATTGCTTTGTATGTGGTGCTGAGGATCGAACCCAGGGCCTCACGCATGCGAGGCAAGCGCTCTACCGCTGAGCTACAATCCCAGCCCCTAAACTGAACTTGAATTTAAAGGATAGGTTTGTTCTTAGTTTTTTTAAGACTTGAAAGAATATCATAAAACTCAGTTGTGATAAATCATAGGGTGGACTTATGGAATCCTACAGTGTTAACCTTTTTGCTTTCCTCTTTTGCAATTAAAAGATGTTGCTCTTGATGATACAGCATAAGAAGAAACAATTGGGAACTTCATGTCTAGTGCCTCCTATTGGTTAAAGGGCTACTTTTGCCAGAACCTGTTGTTTTGTTGTTTTATAAATCATGTTCATATACTGTGGGGGGAAAAAACCCCAGCAAAACGGGAGTTTTTGAAATTTTATGTACATAAAAGTACATAAAATTTTTTCCTAGATAGGAAAAATTTTTTCCTGTATGTATTTGATACATACATATGTATTTGTAGATACTTACATGATTGTTAATTTTTAAAATTATCATTTGTGTTTTCTGAATGTATTAGAAACTTCTGTAGCATCATTTTAGTGACTATTTAATATTCCTCTGTGGGGGTATTATAACATTTTCATATTATTAGACTTTTATTTTTCTATTCATCTGACATTTTTGTGTGTGCAAATATAAGGTCTTTTAAAGTCTTATATCTTTAATTATTTTAAGATTGTTTCCAGGGCTACTTATTTCATAGCTTAGTAATATTGTTTTTACATAATCATCAGTTTAAGATTATTGCTTAAAAAATCATTGCTTCATGTAATTCTGTAGAACACTTGTACTTGTTTTGATGTTTTTAACTTCATACTCGAGTGGTTTTATGGCTTTCTGCCTGGAAATAATTAAAAGTTACTGTATAAAAATGATCTATCCTTTTGAACCATTAGTTTTATTCTGTGGTAACCTATCATAGATTCTTGTGAGATCAAGATAAAGTTGACAGGAAATGTAAAGATAAAACTGGAGATTTCAAAAATGTTTCATATATTCAAAGGAGTACTTTGGTGAAAAGGTTCAGTTTGCCATATGTGATGTTTTCACATTTTATCATTGACATTATTAGAAAAATAATGGTTACATTGGTAACCCTTAGACATTTTCCTTATTTGATCAGTTCTGGTAGCTGTGTATATTTTATAATGTATTGTCTGGGTATTTGAGTATTTTTAAAGAGTTAGACAACATTTTAACAAATATTCTTCGCATAGTTTTGGACACATTGAGAAAGATTCTGATTCTTGTAAACAGTTTTTTTCATATATTACAAGTGGATCATGGCACAAATGTCTGAGAATTAATTGTGAAAAATCTCTAATTCTCAGGGTTCATTGTTTTCTACTTTTAAATAATAAAATTAAAAGTTAAAAAAGTTTTTCCCGATCCTAAAACTTACACATGTAGATTGTTGAGAAGTGTAGAAAACAAAAATTTCTAATGGCACCATTATTCTTTCAGTATTTAGACTGGCACTTGTATTATTTGGCTTGTTAATTTTTGTTAATTCCTGTCAGTTCTTTCCTCTATTTTATCCTTTCTTTCATTTCAATTTATCCAGCTGACCTCATTAACCTTTGACTTATGAATTATGATTTGGCCTTTGTGCCTCTGAATTTATGTATGCTAGTAATTTATTAAATTTTTCCCTCCTCTATATTAATTTTTCCAAATCTCCTTTATATCTATGTTCTCCTAAGTTAAATGCTTATTTGCTTAATGGTAGCAGATATCACTTCCCTGAATTGCCTCCTCTTGCTGTCTTCTGTGTTTGTGCTTCTGTTTGTTTCTCTGTCTGTAATGGTCTCTTTGTCTTCACTTCCTGAAATTCTGGTCACTTATTAAGTTATTGCAGGGTCTACCTTTTCATACAATTTTTTAATATATCCTTACAAAAATGAAATGAATTTTACTGTGAGCAGAGCATGAAACTTTAAAAACGTACCAGCTTTGGAATTTTTTCAGAACCACCTTCTGGTCCTGGCTCTGCATGTTATTAATCTGATAACCTGCAGCAAATTATTCATCCTCTGTTTTTCTGCTCCTTCCTATCTGAGGTGGCCTAATAATCATTTTAAGGACATTGGTGAGCATTAAAGGAGATAATGTTTGTAACATTACAAACCTTAGTATGTATAGCACCCCATACATGGAGCTGGTAAGCAACTTATGTTGAATTGTTTGTTCAGTAAATACATACTGGATGTCTACTATGTACTAGGCTTTCTTTGGGCATAGGGCTGCATAGGTGATAGATGTTGAAGTTTTAAATTTTTACATATTATTGATAATTTGAGAAATTGCAAGTATGAAACTGAGAGAAAGCAAAATGTTCTTTTTTATTTTTAAGAACAAGAGCAAAATTCCCTCTGCTTTAGTGTCTGGAGGGTTTATACCTTCTATAATACTATAGCATAGACACTTGTGTACAAAATGTTTTTAAAGCATGTGTAGATTTGTTCTGACCTGAGTAAGCTTGGGTATGGAGTGCTATTGGATAAACCCACTTTATCTTTAAAGTGGTATTAAGACTGTAAACCCATTCTCCATATAAACGTATGTAAAGAAAGCAAAGTGCTACCTGTTGTTTCTCATAGTAACATTATTGAATGGGTACTGTTACTTTTCCATTATAAAAAGATGAACAAATGGAAGCATACAAAACCTTCTTGACTTATTTAGATTTTTCAGTTAATTTTTAGTGACATCCAAAGCAACTGTTACCCACTTCTCTTACTTCTGATTTCATCAGTTTTGACTGTGTTGATTTTCTAATATCTTAAGTGTCTACTTAATTCTTTAACTCATTGTTTAATTAGATTATTTGGTTTTATGGTATTCAGCTTTTTGAGTATCATATATTCTGAATATTAATCCCTTGTTGGACAAAGAGCAAATATTTTTTCTCATTCTGAAGGCTGTTTTTTAATTCAGTTGGTTGTTTTCATTGCTGTGCAGAAGCCAATCTGTCTTGTATTCTGTGCGTTCGGGGCCCTGTTTAAAAATTCACTGCCTTTACTAATGTCTTGAAGTATTGTCCTTGTTTTCTTGTCCTTTCTTAGTTTTAGGTTGTACATTTAGGTTTCTGATCCATTTTGAATTGATTTTTGTGTAACGTGAAAGGAAGGAATCTGATTTCCTTCTTCTGCATCTGTATATCTAGTTTTGCCAACATCATTTATTGAGTAGACTGTCTTTTCTTTTGTGTATGTTTTTGCTGCCTTTTTTCAGAAATTGTTTGGCTATATGTACATGGGTTAATTTTTTCTTTGTTTGGGTTATTATAGTTTTGTGTGGTATGTTTTGAAGCCTCTGGCTTTGGTTCCCCCACCCCCACCCCGCCAGGATTGCCTTTGCTGTTTTAGGTGTTTTGTGGTTCCGTATGAGTTTTAGGATTGGTTTTCTGTTTCTGTGAAGAAAGTCATTGGCATTTTGATGGAAATTGCACTGAACCTGTAGATTACTTTTAGTATCATGGCCATTATAACAATGTGAATTTTTCCAAATCCAGGAACAAGGGATATCTTGCCTTTTTTGTGTCCTCTAAAATGTATCAGTGTTCTGTAGTTTTCATTGTAGAAATCTTTCACTTCTCTCATTAGATTTGTTTCTACATATTTTTTTTTTTTTTTTGGTACCAGAAGTTGAACTTGGGTACTGGACCACTGAGCCACATCCCTAGCCCTATTTTGTGTTTTTTTTTTTTTATTTAGAGACAGGGTCTCACTGAGTTGCTTAGATCTTGACCATTGCTGAGACTGGCGTTGAACTCGTGATTCTCCTATCTCAGCCTCTCAAAGTTCTAGGATTACTGGTGTGTGCCACCACGTCCGGCTCTAAATAATATTTTGATAGCTATTTTGAATAGAATTGCTTTATTTGTAGCGATATAAAAATATTAGATTTTTGTATGTTGATTTTGTATCCTGAAATGTTACTAAATTCATTTATAAGTTCTAACAGCTATTTCATGGTGTTTTAGTTTTTATAAATGGATAAAATTGTTATCTATAAACATGGATAATTTATTTGTTCTTAACAATTTGTATGCTCTTTAATTTTCTCCTACCTAATTACTATTGCTGAGACTTCTGCTAGTATATTGAAATTTGAACAAAAGTCTACATCATGTCTTCTGGATCTTAGAAGAAACACTTTCTGCTGTTCACCATTCAAAAGGACATTGACTATATCAGATACAGTATGTACACTAGGTCTGTGTCTGATACTTTCATATTGGTTTAGTAGAAGAGAGGGATAGAAGTTGGAAAGATAGACTGAGAGAAGATAGGCAAACGTTGTTTCTAATGGTTTGTCCTTAACAAGGAGTAAATTTTAAGAGTTTTAAAAAGCATCCCATAACTTGATTATTGAAAGCAATCGATGACTTTATAAGCAGTATTCAGAATAATTGCATGTAGACTGAAAAATGCTGAATATGCATGTTATGATATCTCTTGTATAAAAACATAGTGATTATGAAGTACAACTACATTTAAAAATATTTGATGCATAATAGTATTTGTCATGTATATTCATTATTAATATAGCATAGTTAAGTGACATTTTTATATTAAAAAAGCAGTCTTTGAACTTGAAATTGCAGGAAGGCACTGTTGCTGATTAACAAACTAGCTGTTACTTGTTTTTCTTTTTCTGAAAATGTCTTTTACATCATTTTGATTTTTATTTGTTTTTGTTATTTTTTGTGATTTTTTGGTACTGGAGTTTGAACCCTGGGGCTCTTAACCACTGAGCCACATCCTCAGCCCTTAATCAAATTTTGTTTAGAGACAGGGTCTTGCTAAGTTGCTGAGGCTGATTTTGAACTCGCCATTCTCCTTTCTCAGCTTCTTGAGCCATAAATTTAACTTATTTATTTATTCTAATTAGGTTTACATGACAACAGAATGCATTTTGATTCATTGTATACAAATGGAGCACAACTTTTCACTTCTCTGGTTGTACACAATGTAGAGTTACACCATACATGAACCTAGGACATTGTCATCCATTGCATTTCACCATCTTTCCTGCCTCCATGTCCCATCCCTTACCTTCCCACCCCTTTGACCAAAGTTTCTTCATTCTTCCCATGTTCCCTCCTACTTTATGGATCAGCAGCCACTTATCAAAGAGAATATTCGGCCTTTGGTTTTTTGAGATTGGCTTATTTCGATTAGCATGATGTTCTCTAACTCCATCGATTTACCTGCAAATGCCATAATTTTATTCTCTTTTAATGGTGAGTAATATTCCATTGTGCATATATACCACAGGTTCTTTATCCATTCATCTATTGAAGGGCATTTAGGTTGGTTCCACAGTTTAGCTGTTGTGAATTGTACTGTTACAAACATTGAAGTGCCTGCATTACTGAAGTATGCTGTTTTTAAGTCCTTTGGGGATAGACGGGGGAGTGGGATGGCTGGGTCAAATGGTGGTTCCATTCCAACTTTTCTGAGGAATCTCTGTACTGCTTTCCAGATGGGTTGCACTGATTTGCAGTCCCACCAGCGATGTATGAGTGTACCTTTTCCTCCACATCCTCGCCAACGCTTGCTGTTTCTATTCTTGATAACTGCTGTTCTGACTGGCACGAGATGAAATCTTAGAGTAGATCTCTAATGGCTAGAGATGTTGAACATTTCTTCAAATGTCTGTTGATCAATTGTATATCTTCTGTGAAGTGTCTGCTCAGTTCTTTAGCCCATTTATTGATTGGTTGGTTTGTTTGTTTTGGTGTTAAGGTTTTTGAGTTCTTTATATATCCTGGAGATCAGTGCTCTATCGGATTTGTGTGTGGCAAAAATTTTTTCCCAGATTGTAGGCTGTCTATTCACCTCATTGATTGTTTCTTTTGCTGAGAAGTAGCTTTTTAGTTTGAATCCATCCTATTTATTGATTCTTGCTTTTATTTGTTGTGCTTTAGGAGTCTTGCTAAGGAAGTCATGTCCTAAGCTGACATGAAGAAGATTTGGGCCTACTTTCTTTTCTGTTAGGTGCAGGGTCTCTGGTCTAATTCCTAGATTCTTGATCCACTTTGAGTTGAGTTTTGGGAAAGGTGAGAGATAGGGATTTAATTTGCTACACATGGATTTTCAGTTTTACCAGCACTGTTTTTTGAAGAGACTATCTTTTTCCAATGTGGTTTTGTTGCCTTTGTCTTGTATGAGATAATTGTATTTATGTGGGTTTGTCTCTGTGTCTTCTATGCTGTACCATTGATCTACATGTCTGTCTATTTTGTTACCAATACCATGCTGTTTTTGTTATTATTGCTTTGTAATATAGTTTAAGATCTGGTATTGTGATGCCTCCTGCTTCACTCTTCTTGCTAAGGATTGTTTTGGCTATTCTTGGTCTCTTATTTTTCCAAATGAATTTCATGATTAGTTTTTCTGTTTCTATAAAGAATGATGTTGGGATTTTAATTGGAATCGCATTGAATCTGCATAGCACTTTGCGTAGTATGGCCATTGTGACAGTATTGATTCTGCCTATCCAAGAGCATGGGAGATCTTTCCATCTTCTAAGGTCTTCTTCAGTTTCTTTCTTTAGTGTTTTGTACTTTGCATTGTAAAGGTTTTTCACTTCTTTTGTTAAATTGATTCCCAAGTATTTCATTTTTGGGGGCACTACTGTGAATGGGGTAGTTTTCCTAATTCCTCTTTCAGAGGACTCATCACTGATGTATAGAAATGCATTTGATTTATAGATATTGATTTTATATCTCACTACTTTGCTGAATTCATTTATTAATTCTAGAAATTTTCTGTTGGAATTTTATGGATCCTCTAAGTAAAGAATCTTGTTGTCAGCAAATAATTATAGTTTAACTTCTTTTTTTTGTATTTGTATCCCTTTAATTTCTTCTGTCTAACTGCTCTGGCTAGAGTTTCAAGGATGATGTTGAATAGAAGTGGAGAAAGAGGACATCCCTGTCTTATTCTTGTTTTTAGAGGGAATTATTCCAATTTTTCCCCATTAAGGATGATACAGGCTTTTGGTTTTGCCTGGATAGCTTTTACAAAGTTGAGGTATGTTCCTACTATCCCTAGTTTTGAAGATGAAGAGGTGCTGTATTTTGTGAAATGCTTTTGTAGCATCTGTAGAGATAATCAGATGATTCTTGCCTTTAAGTCTATTGCTGTGATGAATTACGTGTATTGATTTGTGTATGTTGAACCAACTTTGAATACCTGGGATGAAACCCACTTGATCGTGGTGCACTATCTTTTTAATATGTTTTTGTATATGATTTGCCAGTATTTTATTGAGAATTTTTGCGTCAATATTCATCAGAGATATTGGTCTGAAGTTTTCTTTCTTTGATGTGTCTTTGTCTGAGTTTTGAATCAGGGTGATACTATCCTTACAGAATGAGTTTGGAAGGGTTCCCTCCTTTTCTATATCATGGAATAATTTGAGGAGTATTGGTATTAATTCTTTGAAGGTCTTGTAGAACTCGGCTGAGAATCTGTCTGGTCCTGGGCTCTTCTTGGTTGCCAAGCTTTTGATGTCATCTTCTATTTCTTTGGTTTAAATTGATCTGTTTCAGTTGTGTATGTCCTCCTGATTGAGTTTGGGCAGATCATATGCCCCTAGAAATTTGTTGGTGTCTTCAGGATTTTCTGTTTTACTGGAGTATAACTTTTCAATATAGTTTCTAACTATCTTATGTATTTCAATAGTGTCAGTTGTGGTATTTTCCTTTTTGTCTTCAATTTTAGTAATTTGAATTTTCGCTCTTCTCCTTTTTGTTAGGGTAGGTAAGGGTTTATCAATTTTACTTATTTTTCCAAAGAACCAGTTTTTTGTTTTGTCAATTTTTTGAATTTTTTTCCTTTGTTTCAGTTTCATTGATTTCAGCCCTGATTTTAATTATTTACTGTCTTCTATTTCTTTTGGTGTTGATTTGTTCTTCTTTTTCTAGAGCTTTAAGATGTAATGTCAGGTCATTTTTTTGTTGACTTTTTCTTCTTTTAATGAATGAGTTCAATGCAATGAATTTCTCTCAACACAGCCTGCATAGTATCCCAGAGATTTTGATATGTTGTATCAGAGTTCTCATTTACCTGTAAGAATTTTTTTATTTTCTCCCTGATGTCTTCTGTTATCCATGAGTCATTCAGTAGCATATTATTTTGTCTCTAGGTGATGGTGTAGCTTGTATTTTTTATTTTACCATTGATTTCTAATTTCATTCCATTATGGTCTGATAGAATGCAGAGTGGTAACTCTATTTTTTGTATTTGCTTATAGTTGCTTTGTGACATAACGTATGGTCTATTTTATAGAAGAATCTGTGTGCTGTTGAGAATATTTCATCCACTTGTTGATGGATGAAATATTCTGTATATGTCTATTAATTCTAAATTATTTGATTGTATTATTGAGTTCTATGTTTTCTTTGTTTAGTTTTTGTTTGGAAGATCTGTCCAGTGGTGAGAGAGGTGTGTTAAAGTCACTCAGTATCATTGTGTTTTGGTCTATTTGATTCTCGAAATTGAGACGGATTTGTTTGATACATGTGGATGCTCCATTGTTCGGGGCTTAGATATTCGTGATTGTTATATCTTCTTGATGTATGGTTCCCTTAAGCAGTATGAAATGTTCTTCTTTGTCCCTTTTGACTATCTTTGGTTTGAAGTCTACTTTATCTTATATGAGGATGGAGACCCCTGCTTGTTTATATGGTCCATTTTAGCGGTATGTTTTTTTCCCATCCTTTCACTGTCAGTCTGTGGATGTCTTTTTCTATGAGATGAGTCTCTTGAAGACAGCATATTGTTGGGTCTTTTTTTTAAAAATTCAATCTGCCAGTCTATGTCTTTTGATTGATGAGTTTAGGCCACTAACATTCAGGGTTTTTATTGAAATGTAGTTTGTATTTGCATTCATTTTGATTCATTTTTTGTTTTTAACTTTACTTGGTTTCTCCTTTGATTGGCTTTTCTTTTAGTGTAGTCCTTCTGTTTGCTGATTTTCATTGTTGTTTTTCATTTCCTCCACATGAAAATCTTGCCAAGAATGTTCCCTAGTGTAGGCTTTCTCATTAGAAATTCTTTTAACTTGTGTGTATCATCGAAGGTTTTTATTTTGTTATCAAATTGCAAGCTTAATTTTGCTGGATATAAGATTCTTGGTTGGCGCCCATTTTCTTTTAGAGCTTGGTATATGTTGTTTGAGAATCTCCTGGCTTTGAAAGTGTGTGTTGAGAAATCTGCTGAAATCCAAATTGGTTTTCCCCTGTATGTAATCTGAACCTTCTCTCTTGCAGCTTTTAAAATTCTATCCTTAGTGTATATGGTGGGCATTTTCATTGTGATGTGTCTTGGTGTGGCTCTGTTGTAGTTTTGTACATTTGGTGTCCTGTAAGCCTCTTGTATTTGATTTTCCAATTCAGTCTTCATGTTTGTGAAATTTTCTGGTATTATTTCATTGAAGACATTGTGCATTCCATTGGTTTGTTTCTCTGTGCCTTCCTCTATTCCTATAATTATTAGATTTGTTCTTTTCATATTATCACATAATTCTTGGATGTATTGTTCATGGTTTCTTACCATCTTTATTGTGTGATCAACTTTATTTTCAAGATTATATATTTTGTCTTCCTTGTCTGAGGTTCTGTCTTCCAAGTGATCTAGTCTGTTGGTGATGGTTTGTCTTTTGAATTTTTTATTTGGTTTATTGTTTCCTTCATTTCAAGGATTTGTGCTTGGTTTCTTTTCAAAGTCTCTATCTCTTTCTTGAAGTAATCCTTTGCTCCCTGTATTTGCTTTCTTATTTCTCTGTTGGAGTGATCAATGTATGCCTGTATTTGCTCTCTGATCTCTTTGTTATAGTGATCAATTGTTGCCTGTATTTACTCTACTAATCTCTTTGTTGCACTGATTAATTGTTGCCTGTAGTTGCTCTCTTACATTAATTATTCTGTGCTTCACAGAGCATTTTAATTATGTATGGTCTGAACTCTTTCTCTGATATTTCATCTACTGTGCTGTCAACGGATTCTATTACTATAGTATTTTGGTTTGTTTGGGGCATTTTCTTTCCTCATTTTTTCATGTTGTTCATGTGTCTTCTTCTCTAGCAGTGCCAATTTGAGGTATTACAGTTTCAACCCTATAATCTTGTAGTGTCCCTATAAGTTACCCATTCCTCACGGCTGGTATAACCGGGCCTGCAGGGACCTCAGGGATGATTTTCCTGGTCCTGGATGTTGACTCTAGACGGAAGTAGGCAAGGACAACTGCTGGTTGGTACATGAGGGGACTGCAGCATGTCTCGTGGTCGGTCTCCTCCTCTGTGTGTGTGCCTGTTATTAAGTTTTATTTTAATAAATAGTTATTTTCATATCACAGTAATAATCCCTAAAAGGTGAAGATTTTTAGTCTTTCTTGATTGCTAGTTAACTGTCAACTTATAGTGTTTGATTCTCGGCACCATATATAAATAAATGAAAAAAACGAAGGTCCAACAACAACTTAAAAATATTTAAATGTAAAAAGAATACAAATAATTATGTTAGCAAGGATGCTGGGACAAAGGTACACTCCTACATTATTGGTAGGATTGCAAATAAGCATAACTACTCTGGAATGCAGCATGGAGATTCCTTAAAACAAGAACAAGAACAACAACAGCAAAACACTAGGAATGGAAGCACCATATGACCCAGCTATCTCACTCTTCAGTATATATCCAAAAGATTTAAAATCATTATATTACAATGATGGCAGCCACATCAGTGCATATAGTGGCATAATTCACAACAGCCAAGGTTTGGAATAAAACCAGGTACCCTTCAACAGATGAATGGATAAAGAAAATGTGGTATGTATACATAAGAAAGTATTAACTCAGTAATAGAGAAGAATGACATTAAGGCATTTGCTAGTACATGAATAGAACTGAAGACTACCATGTTGAGTGAAATAAGCCAGTTCCCAAAAGTCAAAGGTCCAATGTTTTCTCTGATAAGTGGAAGCAAATCCAAAATAAGGGATGGGGGATAGAATAAAGATCAGTGGAGTAGATGAAGGGGAAAGAAGGGAAGGGAAGAGGAATGGAATAAGGAGATAGAGTAGAATGAATGTAACCAAACTTTCTTGTGTACATATATGAATATACCACATAAATACCACAGCAAATCTTATGTATATCCTTAAGACACTAATTAAAAATAAAACTAAAATTACATAGTAGAAAGATCAGTGAAGTAGAGGGAAGGGGTTTGGTACAGGGAGGAGGGGGAAGGGAAGTACGGGGGACTCAATTGGAACTATTCCATGCTTTTGTAATTGTATCAAAATTAATGCTACGTATAACTGAAAAGAACCAATAACAAATAAGGTTAGCCGGGCGTGGTGGCTCATGCTTGTAATCCCAGCACTTTGGGAGGCTGAGACAAGAGAATCGCAAGTTCAAAGCCAGCCTCAGCAATGGCGAGGCAATAAGCAACTCAGTGAGACCCTGTCTCTACATAAAACACAAAATAGGCCAAGGATGTGACTCGGTGGTCGAGTACCCCCGAGTTCAATCCCTGGTGCCCAAAAAAAAAAAAAGAAATAAGGTCGAATGTCTTATATGAATATAGCATATTTTGTTTATGTTCATCTGTTGATGGATACATGGGTTTGTCTTTTGACTATTATGAATAATGTTGCTATGAATATTGTAGAAATAACCTTTCATGAAATTTTAATATCTTAAGTTTTTGTAATATTCAAAATTAATGCTTAATCTGATATATTACTTAATGTGAAGTGCTACCGTAGCTAATTAACCACTACTCATTTTAAAACTACTTATCAAATCTATATATAATTACATTTAAGTCTGTTTTTCCTATTTGCTTTTATTTTTGTAAGCCATTGAAGATTATGATTTGTATTTTATGGGTATGCAATATTTACGGCAAGTGCTTAACCATTTTAGGAAACTAAAATATTTAAAAAGGCTTAATCATTGTTATAAAACATTTTTAAATGGGAGAACATGAATTTAGTGAGGCATAAAATAATGTTAATCTGCCTGTATCTTTTCTCTCATCGTTAACCAGTTTTGGTAGAAGCCGTCAAGAGTTCTGCAGTTGGTTTCCCTTCATACACAACAGATCCTCTATAGTTAGTGCATGTTTTAAGAGAATCAGTTTATATATTTTCTTCTTTCTTAAATGTTTAGAATTGCTTGGAAAGTAAGACACAGGAGATAGGCAAATTATGATTACAATATCCACTTTTAAACTGATAAAGTGATTGGAAAACATGGTTCTATATCTCAAGAATTTTTGCTCACATTTTTGGTCTATTCTGACCCTTTTTCGTTCTGGAAAAGTATTTGATTTGAGGTAATCTTTGGTATAGATAAATTTTTGTAGGCTTATTATTTCGTGAGACTTTAGGGCACAGAAGAAAGAATGAATAAAAAACTTCCACTATTTGTAAGGTTCTTCAAAGGGGAATCCTACCCCATTTAGAAACATGGGCCAACTGATAACATTGTTAATGAGGGTACTGAGTTGATATGTGTGAAAGGTGGGAGTGAGAGAGCCTTTATTTTCTTTTTGCTACTTACAGGGCAGGTTCCATTTCCTCTGTTTGGAGCTTCTCCACACATTTACCTAGTTAACTCCTCATTCATTATCTATCTGCCCAGTGGGACTTTCTCTAGGAAAAGAAATGGTAGAGCAGAGCACTCTTTGTGCTTTAATTAGTGGTTTGTTTATGCAGTCCTGGAAACCAACAATGGCTATAAACTTTTCTGAGTTTCTCTGTATTTGACTTTAAATGTAATGAGCCCCTATGTTCATTTGTTGTTTTCTTTTCCTTTCTCCCTCCCTCCCTCCCTCCCTCCCTCCCTCCCTCCCTCTCTCTCTCTCTCTCTCTCTCTCTCTCTTTCTTTCTTTTTCTTTCTCTCCCCTCCCCTCCCCTCCCCTCCAATGGTACCAGAAAATGTATGTATTGGTAGAACATAGTATCATCCTTCTTCTTTCTTACTGTGGACTGTGATCTAATAGTTTAGGTAGGTATCTTTTGAGCTGTGTTCTTCAGTATTCCGAAACCACCCTGGTTATCCCAGTAGAAGTATTCTATGCTGTCTTCCAGTTTGGGCTGTGTTCAGGGAAGGGAGGTATCTCTTCTTATCTTTACCTGTTCTGTTGTGATGGCATCCAATTATTCTTATCTACTGGGTAAAGGTTAGTCTATATGGTACCTTTGTGTAAATTAAGGTGTCCTTTCTTGGCAGATTAATTAGAAAAAGACTCCCACTCTGGGCTAAAAGCCCTTGGCTGTACAGATTGGTGAGAAGATGACAATTGTAGATTAAAAACAAAAAAGTAATTTCTTCTCTCATCATGTACCCTTACACCAAGGTACATGACTAGGGAGATTCAGCCCTTGCCTGTTCTCTTAGTCAGGTGTGCTTCTTCTATACCTTGTATAATTCCAATAAATATCTTTGGTAGCCTTGTTCATTTATTTCCTATATTTAAAACCATGTGCCATGGAATTGTTTTACCCTTCCTTTAGTTTTTCATTCTCTCATCTTAATAATTTTCAGTGTACCGTATAATTATATTTGTACTTTGTGATGGACATGGAAAACAGATTTAAAGGATATTGGAATGTGTTAAGTGGTGAATTAGGGGTACCTAATTAACCTGCATTCATTCCAATACAATACTTAAATTGAATCTTAAAGGAGGTAGTAATTATAGCTAACATTTAAAGTCAATGTGACTCATTCTCTTTTAAGGCTTTTTTCCTCTTCTCTTTATAATTTTAATAGTTTTTAAAAATAATTTTTATTATAATTATTATTACATGCAAATTGTATCTTTTTAAAAAATATTTTTTGTTGTAGATGGACACAATACCTTTATTTATTTTTATGTGGTGTTGAAGATTGAACACAGTGCCTCACACATGCTAGGCAAGCACTCTACCGCCGAACTACAACCCCAGCCCATTAATTGTATCTTTTAAGGCTTTATACATATTAATTCCTTAACATCTCAACAACTTTGTGAGATAGCTACCATTATGAGTCACAGTTTATAGACAGGGAAGCTGTGTGGGTGTGTGGACTTTGCTCAGATAATATAGGATTTAGTTCAATTTTGAGCACATTTTCACATCCAGACAGTTTGACTTCCAAATCTGATGTTAACCACTGTGCTACGCTGCATCTCAGGACTCAGAGAGGCCCAAGTTTTGGGAGAGGGTATAGAGAGACAAGAGGGTTGTGGGACAAGTGGTAGAAGTTGTGGGAACAACAAAGGAGATACGATTGAATTACAAAGATGGAGAAGTTAACCACTGTGCCTGAAAGATGAGGCTAGAAGTTGAATGATTTTTGATGAAGACTTTTTGGATCCCATGCTTATATTGTCCGGAAATCGTCCTCTGCCTTGAGGGCAATTATCCATATATCAGTTCCCTTGTTCTACTTTTAGTTCACGAACCTCCAGTTTTAGCTTCTTCAACGTATGTTGTAATGGAATAAGTAGAGTGGGATGGGGATTATAGTAGATGAGATCAAAGACATTAGGTCTTCTGTTATGTAGCTTTGAACATCAGTGTAAGG
Organism: Geosciurus inauris; assembly: GCA_004024805.1. NCBI lineage: Eukaryota > Metazoa > Chordata > Mammalia > Rodentia > Sciuridae > Geosciurus > Geosciurus inauris. The sequence goes on along the minus strand of PVHX01002658.1, from coordinate 60,146 downwards.
ACTTTGCTTTTGCTTGGTAAGGCGAAGAACCCATTTTAAATGGCTGTTAAAGAAGTGACATAACTTTAGTCTTTTTAAAAAAAGTTTTAGTGCCGGGTGCGGTGGCTCAAGCCTGTAATCCCAGCACTTAGGGAGGCTGAGACAGGAGAATCGCGAGTTCAAAACCAGCCTCAGCAATGGCGAGGTGCTAAGCAACTCAGTGAGACCCTGTCTCTACATAAAACACAAAATAGGGCTGGGAATGTGGCTCAGTGGTCGAGTGCCCTTGAGTTCAATCCCCAGCACCAAAATAAATAAAGAAAGAAAGAAAGAAAGAAAGAAAGTAAAAAAAAAAAAGTTTTAGTTGTTGATGGACCTTTAGTTTTTTTTCATTTATTTATATGTGGTGTGGAGAATCGAACCCAGTGCCTTATGCATGCTAGGCAAGAACTGTGCCACTGAGCCACAACCATAGCCCAGTTTTAGTCTTAAAGGATCCTTCACTACCCTTTTGAAAAGAGATTATAATGGGACAAAAGTAGAGAAGGGGGAGACTTGTTAGGAAGCAGCTGTTGAAATCATCAAAGTGAAAGATGGTTTGGTTCAGTTGAAGAGGATGAGACATGATTAGAATTTGGATGTATTTAAGAGGTAGAGTCAAGAGGACTTGCTGAGTGGATGTGGGGTTTGAAAGGAAAGGAGTTAAAAATTATTTCAAGGTTGTGCTTGAAAAGTCCTTGAAAGTTATTGCCATCAGCTCTAATGGAGTGCCAGTTGAGCAGGTGAATTAGTAATTGAGTTTTGATTATGATAAGTTTGAGATACCTATTAGGCAATCACGTTGAAATATCGAATAGGCAGTTGAATGTGAGACTAGACTGGAGATAACAGCTTAACACTATGAAAGCTTTTATGTATATCCATCTGTCTGTGTACATACACACATATGCGCACATACATGTAAACTTGACATAAATGGTTTGCCTGTTTTTTATTAAACATCTTGAACATTTTTACATTGTCCAGAACCATTCTGTATAATGTAATGCTTAATAGTCACCTGGTATTCCATTGTGCTAATGTAATATATAATTTGGTTTAATCAATTGTTTTGGTAATATATAAAAGTCATTTTAAAACTTTTTTTTTAAATATTTTTTTAGTTGCAGATGGATACAGTATCTTTATTTATTTATTTATATGTGGTGCTGAGGATCGAACCCAGTGCTTCACACATGCAAGGCGAGCGCTCTACCACTGAGCTACAACCCCAGCACCTTAAAACTTTTTAATAAGTGGTAGTAAGTACCAAGGCAAAGAAGAATTTTAAACAGTTTTAATTAACAGTTTTTTCTATTGTACTTATCTCAGTGTTAAATTTTATGAATTATTTTCAAATATTCATGTGGTTTTTGAGAGAAGGCATCAAAAATTCTATATCATATTTGTTCTATCAGTTAAATCTTTTAAAAATTTATTTGAAGGTCAGAATAAGTACTTTTTGTGTTTATTGTGTTATTCATAAGTGATTTATAGTACTCCTAAATATGTGTGCTTATTGTCCAAGAATTCCACAGTCTTCAGCTGATTATTCTGTCATTTTTTATAATCATCTTTATTGAACAAGTCACAGAGTTCTCATTGTACTCTCCTCAGTGTAATTATTGCTCATAAATTGTAGTACTTTGAAGAAATCATTAGTTCTTTTGAAATGGCATTTCAACATTTACTTGTTAGAAAAAGTAATAGCTGTGACTGTAAGCTACTGTTAGTGGCTTTGGAAGTTAGTCGGTTAGCCAGTTGTCATAATGAGGTCATTTTCCAAAAGAAGATAAAGTCATTTGACATCTTGTTTTAGTCATAGAAGGCTTTTTCTGTACCCAAACATTTTCAAATTATATATTCCTAGTCACTTATTTTCATAGTTATAAATATTATGATGGAATAAAATAATGATGGAACTTTTCAAAGGCAACTCAGTGTGTTCAATATGTGATTTGTATTTTGTAACATAGAAAAAGAACTGTATAGACTTGAATATTAATTTTTATTTCCTAATGGGAGAGCAAAGTAGTGTATGGAATTTTGTGGGTCAGTCTCTCTTGGAATTGTGTTCTCCTGAGTCCCTGTAGACTAACTAACCATCTAGCCTGAAACATGGGATCTCCATTTGCTTGAATGCTTATTACTTCATCATATATCACTACAGTTTTGGAGGATCTAGAGATCAAGATCCACTTGTGATGGAAAGTTTATTGGTAGAAAGAAAAGGAGTGTCTGGCACATTCATTTTCATTTGCTCTTACTGGTGCCTGAATTTCATTTTCTTCTGGGTTATATCCCATGTAAACTTGTACATAGAGGATTAATTCTAGATATTTAAGGACTCTCTGGTCAGATCATGTATTTAAGGTGCTTAGGTTCAACCTTATGTAAGGTTCAAGGGTTAGGAGATAGACATCTCTGTTTAATGAGAGGAATTCAAACATCACACTGAAAAGGCAAAGATACGCAGAGGGATGTAGAATCTAGCCCATTATTTGCAGTCTGTGTCACATATCCCAATACAACAAAGAGATGAATAATTACTGTTTCAGTACATAGCTCTTTTTCTTTACATAGGATTTGATCATATTGTATATGTTTTTATAGCTGAGATTTTTTTTTTCTTATTAAAGCTTAGTAAGTATGAATTTATTTTTGTACTGGTAAATATATTTCCATATTATAACTTTGAAAAGCTGCATAGTTTTTATTTCCATTAAGTATTTTTTCTGTTGTTGTTTTGTTTTGTTACCGGGGATTGAACTCAGGGGCACTCGACCACTGAGCCACATCCCCAGCCCTATTTTGTATTTTACTTAGAGACAGACTGTCCCTGAGTTGCTTAATGCCTTGCTCTCGATGATGCTGGCTTTGAACTTGTGATCCTCAGTCTCAACCTCTGGAGCCACTGGGATTACAGGTGTGTGCCACCATGCTCGGCTTCCATTAAGTGTTTGTTTTTTTTCCCAATATTTTTAAAGTTGTTGGACCTTTATTTATTTATTTTTTTCATTTATTTATATGTGGTGCTGAGAATTGAACCCAGTGCCTCATGCATGCTAGGCAAGCGCTCTACCACTGAGCCACAACCCCAGCCCCTCCATTAAGCATTGAATGTTAAATGATACCTATATATCAGGCAAAAGTCCCACTTAGTTGTGCTCTTTTGTGCTATTTATATACCTGCATAAATGTTTATTCAAACATTCATTTTTATTACAGTTTTAGGCTGTTTTATGTATTTGTTCATTTGAATATGTTTAGATTTTTGGTATGATATAATCAACAAGTATCTGCAGCATAATCTCTCATGCATTCTTAACATAAAATTATTACTTTTCTTTATGAAAATGCTGATTCTTGGGAGGGATTATGTACATACCTACTATGTACATATGCTTACATGAACGTAAAAGAAAATCTCTGGAAGCAATATAAGAAGATAATATTTTTGCCTTCTTGTAAAAGGGAACTGGATAGGTGGTAGATAATAGGAAGAAGTAGGAAAAAAACGGTTTAGCTTGTTTTTTGTTTTTTAAAGCATTGAATATTGAACTAAGTAGTATTTAATGACAAAGTAATATTTATTTTATTTTATTTTTCTACTTTGAAATAATTTAAGCCTTTCAGTAAAGTTGCAAAAGTAATATTAGGGAATTCATGTATACTCTTTACTCAGCTTCCCCTAATGTTAACCACAGTGTAATTATCAAATCCATGAAATGGCATTTTAAAACAATACTATTAACTAAATTGCAGACTTATTTAATAAATAAGTTATTAGTTTTTTTTTCTAAACATATGTTTTTTTTTCCTTCTAGGAATCAGTATAGCATCCTACATTGCATTTAGAGATTCTGTCATAGTCTCTTTCAATTTGTGATTGTTGCTTATTCTTTTCCCGTCTTTCAGGACCATGACAATTTAGATGAGTAATGACAGTCATTTTGTACAATGTTTAATGTGTACTTTAAACAAGTAATCTTTATAAAATAATTTAAAATATTTCATAGAGATTTTTTACATTTTATGAAAACAATTGATAAAACATAAACCTGAAAAAGAACACAAATCATAAAATACCTCAATGAATTTCTACTATCTGAACACACCTATAAAATCATTATGAGGACCAAGAAATAGAAGTTTGCCTTTATTTCAGAATCCTTTCTTATGTTTCCTTCTCATTGATTTCTCCACTTTCCCATTTTTCAATTCATTTTATGAAGTACTACCATGATACCAAAAATGGAAATCACAAGAAAAGAAAACAACAAACTAATATTTCTTGTGGCTATAGGCCCCCTAAATTCTTAGCAGAGTACTGGGAACATAGAAAAAATATTATATACCAAGACCAAGTAGGGTTTGTCCCAGGAATAGAGATTTGGTTTCATATTTGAGAATCAGTCAGTGTAATAACCATATCAGTAAAGCAGGACAAAAAATAACTGATTTTTAAAAAAATCTACAAACTCCCCACAGGCTGCATCATACTTAATAATGAATTAAAAGACCCTCCCATTAGGAACAAGAAAATGATGTCTTCTTTCTAATTATTTCTACTCAACATTGTGCTAGAGATTCTGTGTAGGGAAGATAGGGAACAAAATGAAACAAAAGGAAATCAGATTGGAAAGGAAGAAGTAAAACTGTTTGCAAATGACATGATCTTGTTGATAGAAAATTCTAAGAAATACACAAATAATTAAAGGTAATAATTAAGTTCAAGGTTACAGGATACAAGACTAACATACAAAAATCATTTGAACTTCTCTAAATTAGTAATGAACAGTTTGAAAATGAAATTAAGAATACCATTCAAAATAGCATCACAAAGGATAACATGAATAGGAGTAAATAACTTGTACCTTGAACACTACCAAACAACATTAAAAGAAAGATCTGAATAAATGGAATGGTATTCTGTACTCATGGAGACATCTTTATATTATTAAGATGGCAGTAAACCCCAACTTGAGGTACAAATTCACTTTAGTCACTATCAAAATTCCACCTGATTTTTTGTAGAAACTGACAAGTTGATTTTAAAATTTCATAAGGAAACGCCAATTTCTGGAATGGAACTGGCTCATATTGTGGGTCATATGGAGCCCAAAATAGCTAATACAACCTTAACAACAAAATTTGAGAGCTAACATTTATTGATCTTAAAACTTACTATAAAGCTACAGTAATTAATATGGATTAGGGCATAAAGACAGACATATAGGTCAGTGAAATGGAATTCAGAGTCCAGAAATAAGCCCTTCTGTTTATAGTCAGTTGATTTTTGACCAGGGTTCTCAAACACTCCAGTGGAGAAAGAATTACTATTTTAACAGCTGGTGGTAGGACACGCGCAAAGAAAGAATTCGTACTCTTTACTTGTGCCACGCACACTCAAGTACTAACTCAGAATGAGTCATAGATCTAAGTAAAGTAATACAGTTCTTAGAAATACAGAAGTAATGTCATGACCTTGAATTAATAATACATTGTTGATATGATACTAAAAGCACAAGGTAGAAAAAGAAGTAAATTCGACTTTATCAGAATTAAAAGTTTTTATGCTTTAAAAGATATCAAGAAAGTGAAAAGACAACTCACAATAGAATAAGTATACTTGTTAGTAAGTATACTATGTTAATAAATACATACATAGAATAAGTATAACTTGTTCACTTAGGATACCAGTATCGTGGTTGTATATGATGTAGGGTTACATTGGTCATGTGTTCATATACAAGGATAGGAAAGATATGTCTGGTTCATTCTACTGTGTTTTCTATTCTCATTTCCCCTCCTTTCCCTACATTCCCCTTTGTCTAGTTCAGTAAACTTCTGATCTTCTCCTCCCTTCTTGTGGGTTAACATCCACATATCAGAGAGAACATTCTGTCTTTGGTTTTTTGGGACTGGCTTATTTCACTTAGCATGATATTCTCCAGTTCCATCCATTTACTGGCAAATGCCATAATTTCATTCTTCTTTATGGCTGAGTATTATTCCATTATGTATATATACCACACTTTCTTTATCTATTCATCTGTTTTAGGGCACCAAGATTGGTTCCATAGCTTGGGCATGACATAGTTTAAATAGATGGGTTGTGTGGTATGTGTTTTACATCTTAGTGAAGTTGAAAAATGATCTAAAACTCTGGCCCCTTAAAATCTATCTAGTATAGCAGGCAAATATGCATCCCTTAATGATTTTATCTTATTTTTTGGTTATAAGTTTGGAAATAAGGCCTTTGAGTCTATGGAAGGTGAGCTAATTTTATATTGTTGATGTTTGAACATTGATGTCAAAACAATCTACCTGCAGCTCTTTTTGCTATTGCTACATAGGAAATATCCCACAACATGGTGGGAATAATGATTTGTATGTGAGTTGGCAGCCTCTGCTGCTCATTGCAGATGTGCAGGTAACTGGATTGGTCGTACTCTACAAGACTTTCATCTTTGTTTTTTTTTTTTAATTTTTTTTTTGGTTGTAGATGGACGCAATGTCTTTCTTTATTTATTTTTATGTGGTGCTGAGGATTGTACCCAGTGCCTCACGCATGAGAGGCAAGCGCTCTACCACTGTGCCCCAGCCCCAGCCTGTCATCTTTGTTTTTTGATTAAGGGGCTACCCTAAGGGCATGCTATTTTTGGAGGAGGGGGCAATGGCTATGGTCTCCAGAGGTCTTCTCAAGGTTTGTGCTTTTAACTGGCACTTTTTGTCACTTCTGCCTATTTGTCATTGCCAAATAAGTCATGTGGTCAGTTTAAAGTTAAGAGGTAGAGAAGTATAGTTCACATTTGTCCTGTAAATAGTAGTTTAAAATACTATTTTCCAGTTTAAATCTCATGAATCTTTCCAAAAATTGTTTTCAGGCACATGATCTCTATTGCTTCTTGTTTTGGGACATACAGCATCATTTAAATGAAATGATACTTGCATTAAACTATCCATTACTTATATTATTAATAAATTGTTTTCTCTATTTCCTTTAAACTTTAAATTTTTATGCAAATATGTAGAATTTGGTATTGTAAAGTAATTCTTCCAAGAATAACTACTAAACCTGTATTGAATTTTCCTGTTGTTCCTCTCTCTTGCTCTTAAATTTTTTTTTTTTAAAGTCAGGAAGCCTTATATGCTTCCAAAACTAGTATTGATTGCAGTCCATTCAGGCCAGTGTATCTTTCCCACATTTTACTTTTTAATTCAAAATAAAATATCATGATAGAGTGCTCTGTAACACAATAAATTTTATTAGAAATAATAAAAAACAACTCTTTCTTGAAAGAGAATTCTATGAAGAAAGGAGATTTGATGTATATTCTGGCAAAAGGCATGAATAAGTTGACTTTTGGTCACCTTTTAGTAGATAAACTTTACTCTGTTTTCATCTCAGATATTCACCATTTTGATTCTTGAAGTGTGGTCCCATTTTTGAAACGCTTTCAAGAAATTACTTGATGAAACATTCTTGCTTGCATAATATATTCAGAATCTCTATTTAAAGAAATGGTATAATTTGTTGGATTGCTACAGGGAGCACACTAATTGTATGTGGTTGTTTTTTGGCTTTGAAACATCTTTTGTATTTTTTCTGATTTATTTCTAAAGACAATTAGGAATAACCCTAACTTGGTAGGCCTTGTATAAATATACAATGGATTTTATACAATGGGCCTTGTATAAATATATTATGGATTTCTTCAAAGTGCTAAGTTTTAATGTTTAAATGTTTGTCAGTGATGCTCACTGTGCAGTTCTTTTTTGCTTACCTCAAAGTTGTGATTGGTGAGACTGTATCCTAGGAGGTGTAAAGTTTAAAAAATGATGAGAAATCTCTTAAGACCTAATCCAACTAAAGTCATGCCAAGTATTGCTACGATAGCTAAAACAATTGGTAGTTGATGCTATTTGACAGGACAAAGTTCAATGTAAATATTCTGTACCTGAATAGCTTAGAGAAAGTGAAGAAATAGGGGGTTTTTGTAACATAAAAAATAGAATATCTATCTATCTGTCTATCTATCTATCTATCTATCTATCTATCTATCTATCTATCTATCTATCCATCTTTCCCTCCCCTCCCCTCCCTCTTCATGATCCCCTTCTTCTATTGGTCTCCCTGCTGTTTTTTTTTTTAATTTGTTCTAATTAGTTATACATGACAGAAGAATGCATTTTGACACATTGTACACAAATGGATCACAACTTCTCATTCCTTTGGCTGTACATGGTGCAGAGTCACACCACTAGTGATAGGGTAATAATGTTTGTTTCTCTCATTCTACCATCCTTTCCATCCCCCACAGCCCCATCCCTCACCTTACTTCTGAGAATTGAATATTTATATGGAAAGAAAGAAATATAAGGTCTTAAGATTCTTAGTCATGTTTCCTACGGTTTATTTTATTACAATTTAGGTTTGTTTAAACTGATAATGTTAAGTGTCTTTTTCTCAGTACTTTGCTATTGTATGTATTTTTAAAAAAAAATTTTTTTTTTTAGTTGTAGATGGACATAATGTCTTTATTTTATTGCTTTGTATATGGTGCTGAGGATCAAACCCAGGGCCTCACGCATGCAAGGCAAGTGCTCTACCACTGAGCTACAATCCCAGCCCCTGTTGTATGTGTTTGATTCACTTCTAAAACCATTTCTTTAATCAGAAGAACACAAAATTCTGTTGAGGAAATTCTCTGGACTTGAAATAATTGTATTTATGTCAAGGAAAACAATGAAAATCACAGCTGTTCTTTTCTCACTGAAAACTTCATAGGGGAAATTTTAGTTCAAATCTAATTGATTTTTTTTTCTTTCCAATAGATAAGTTTATTCTATTTACATTTATTATTCTGACATGAGTGGTCTTCTCATAAAATTTTTCTTTTTCTTTTTACTGGTTCTTGTGTTCTGTAAATTTTTGCCTGTTTTCCCTGTCTCTTCCTTTTCTCTTATTTCTGCCCTTTCTCCTCCTCATCAACTTTTCTCCCTTCCTCCGTCTCTTTCTTGCTTGCAAATACTGTAAGAGTTAGGCTCCTGTTGGCATAGTAAAAACCTCACACAGTGCTTTAAACAAGTGGTATTTTATTTTTTAACCCCTCTTTCACTTACTGTAAGAACAGGATGGATAGTTCAGGGTTGTTGAGACTAAAGATACTTGTTTTCTTTGTGTTGTTGTTGTCTATCAGTATGCTTTCTTACTAACAGTTGGCACTCACATTAGTTTTACCCAACCTCCACTGTACTTTCTTCTGCCTACCATTATTTTTTGTTTGCTTATTTCAGACTGACTTTGTTGAGATATAATTTTTAAAAATATTTTTTAGTTGTCAATGGACCTTTATTTTATTTATTTATATGTGGTGCTGAGAATTGAGCTCAGTGCCTCATGCATGCTAGGCAAGTGCTCTACCACTGAGCCACAACCCCAGTCCCGAGATGTAATTTAAATACCATAAAATCCATTCACTGTAAGTGCAGACTTAAGTGATTTTTAGCAAATGTATAGAGTTCGGCAATTATTACCCAAATTCAATTTTAGGATGTTTTCCTCACACCAAAATAGTCCCTTCAGTCCATTTGCAGTTCAGCTCTGATACCATCACAAGTCCCAGTTGATCACTGATCTGCTTTCTGTTTTCCTAATCTCGCATTTTCTGGACATAGTTTTTGTATCTGGTTTCATTATGTTTTTCTATTATTGACTTAAATAGTTATTTTTAAAGTAAGACTAAGAAAAATGAAATACTTAACTTTTATTTATTCATTTGCTAAAGCTTTTTACATAGACTGAGGTTTTTGATGGACACAACTTTCATTTTGTCTGAACATTGTTGGAAGGTAAGTCTGCCAGCAGTAAATTGCCTTTGTGTTTTTTTAATTGAAAAATTCTTTATTACTTCTTTTGAAGAACAGTTTTCTAGATATAGAATTCTAGGTTCATCTTTTTTTTCTTTTAATGTTTTAAATATTTCACTCCTTTCTCCTCTTGCTTGCATGGATTCTGATGAGAAATTCTCTGTAATTTTTATTTTTGTTTTTCTATAGGTAAGCTATTTTCCCTCTCTGGCTGCTTTCAAGATTTCTCTTTTACATATTTGTGTGTTGAATCTAAGGTTTCTCTCTTACAGACAGAATATTCTTGGGTTTTGCTTGTTTTTGTTTTTTAACAAAAAACACTCGACCACTGAGCCACATCCTCAGCCCTATTTTGTATTTTATTTAGAGATAGAGTCTTACTGATTGCTTAGCGCCTTACTTTCTTGCCTCAGCCTCCCGAGCTGCTGGGATCACAGGCATGCACCACTGCACCTGGCTTTCATGTTTCTCAAGTGTGATATTCTTTGCCTTTTGGGTAGAGTATTTATTGCATATTTAATAAAATTTCAATGTTAGATTTATATGTGCAATTTGATTTTTGTTTTCTATTTATCTCATCTTTTTTGTTTCTCCTGTGGCCATCTTTTGTATTAAATAGATATTTTTGTTCTATTTAGAATATTCTGTTGACTTCTTTTTTTCACAATCCTTTTTTTCCTTAGTGGTTGTTCTGGGAATTACAGTATGCACCTTAACTCATCACAGTGGACTTCAGAATAATATTAATTTAATTTACTCACTGTTGAAAATTTCTCCTCTTTCCTCCACCATCCTTTGTGTTGGTATGATCAGAATATGTTACATCTATTCCTTAAAAATCTAGAAATAGGTTGTTATAATTATTGCATATATATTCTAAAGCCTTTAAGAAAGGTAAGAAAAGTTTGAGATAAAAATTTTTGCAGAATTTTTAATATTTATCTATTTTGGGGGGGCAGTATCAGGGATTGAACTCAGGGGTATTTGACTACTGAGTCACATCCCCAACCCTATTTTGTGTTTTATGTAGAGACAGGGTCTCTGAGTTGCTTGGCATCTCGCCATTGATGAGTCTAGCTTTGAACTTGTGATTCTTCTGTCTCATCTTCCCCAACTGCTGGGATTACAGGCATGAGCCACCATACCCAGCTAATATTTATCTATATTTATACAGTTTTTGGCACTCTTTGTGTTTTTTCTCTAGATTTGATTTATTGTCTTGTATCTGCTCCATTAGGCCTTAACTATTTCCTTAGTATTTCTTTCAAGATTGACCTATTAACAACGAATTCTCTGTCTTCCCCTTCATTTTTAAAGAATAATTTTGCTGGATATCAAGTTCTTGATTGATGGTTTTTATTTTCTTTTGCAACTTTGAATACATTATTCCATTACTTTCTGGCCTTCATTGTTTTTGATGAATCAACATTTAACTTTATATATTCCATTACACATGAAGAAACATTTTTCTTTTGCTACTTTTAAGTTTTTTTTTTCCTTTGTTTTTTAATAGTTTTTGATGTGCCTATATGCACATCTCTGTATTTATCTTACTCAGAATTCATTGATGTCCTTAGATTTGTTAAGAAGTTTTGGCTATCATTATTCCTTCAAATATGTATTTGTTACTTTTTTGTTTTCTTGTTTCTTGCCATCTGACACTTGATTTTTAATACCACAGATCTCTGGGCCATGTAAATTTTTCTTTCATTTTTTTCTCTGATCTTCAGAGTGAACAATTTGTAATTTCATGAAATCTTTTCTCTGTTACTGCAAATCTGCCCAAGTGCCTCTAGTGAATTTTCATTTTAGTTATTGTGCTTCTAAATTGAAATAATTAAATTAAAAAATATCCATTTTTCTCTGTAAAAATTTGTCTTTTTATTAAGGTTTTGTGTTCATTAAATTATTGTCAAACTTTTTTTAAGTTCCTGAAACATATTTATGATTGTTGCTTTCAAATATTTGCTAAATCCAATATCATGCTAATAAGAGATAGTTTCTATTATCTGTCCATTTAAAACATAATGATCTTTTATCATTGTTTACATGTCTAGTACTTTAAAAAAAAAATACTGAGCTATTTAGAGAATAGCAAGTCTGAGTTCTGACTGCCCCATCTGAAATGTTATCATTGTTGACTATGTATGAATGTTACCTTCCCTCAGAATGTTCATGTGATACTACTTCAGTCTCTTCCCCATGTTTTTGTTTGAAAGCCTAGGAATCATCCTTTTATCTGCACTGCCTGTTTTTTAGTCAAAGTTTGTTTAGCTCACTTTTGAGTTAGTAACATTTCTACCCATTGCTGATGGATTTGTGTGCTAGACATCATTTCATGTTATGACTGTGTTAAAAGTCTCCCTTGTCTTTCACTACTTTGGTGGTATTTCATATCTTTTCTGTGTATATGTATAGAACACTGATGTGTAGATGACTGTGCCCAGGTTGGTCTCTTTTGTGCATGTACCCAACCCCTGCTGCATCCAGGATATGTAAAAGGCCAATCAGCCCCTATTCCGCTGCTCTTTTGGACCTTTCTGTGAAACCCTTGGCTAATCTGCCTCTCTAGTGCTCAATAGGAAGTGAATTCACTTTAGCGGCAGCTGCTTGTTTTCACAGCCTCTTCTGCTGTAGTTGGATTACTATGCTGATAGAACTTTGAGGGATGAAATCATACTTGGGCAACATTCTTCAGACTCATGATGTTTTTCTTTGATTTAGTATTTTTTCATGAATATATGCTTTTCAATTTGTTGTATTTTCTTGCTTGATTACCACAGCTCCCAAATGTTCATTTTTCAGAGTTTTTCCAGCTTTGTAAGAGTATTTGTTGTCCTCCTTAATGTGTCATGCCCAAAGTGAATTCCTAGCCCTACTGTCTCTTACCTGTTCCCCCACTTCCACCGCATTAAGCCTCACTAGTCATATCCTAGTTTCTATCCTTGCTCTTTCTGTATTCTGTTATGCACGTAGCCACTGAATTTAAAAAATAAAACCAAAAAGGTATTCTTGTGGGTACTGGGGATTTAACCCAGGGCCTCACAGTTACTAGGAAAGGGCTCTACCACTGAGCTATATCCCCAGCCCTTTTTAAGTTATTTTGAGACAGGATCTAGCTAAGTTACTCAGACTAGTCTCCAACTTGTGATCCTTCTGCATCAGCCTCCCTAGAGTACTTGAGATTATAGGTGTCTGCCACTGTACCTGACTTAGAGTAATACTTTAAAAAGAAAAATCAGATCATGGATTTGTTGTTGTTGTTGCTTAAAACCCTAATGGCTTCCTATTTTATTCATAGTAGAAGCCAAAAAGGTTTATAATGGCCATTGTGGTCTTCCATGATCATTATCCTTTACCTTTCTGACCTTTTCTCTCCTATTTATCCCCTCTTACTATATTAATTTCTTTGAGTTTCCTCCAAAATGCCAAGCATATTCCCATGCAAGGCCTCTTGCATTTACTCTTTTCCCTATCTGTAATGGTGTTCCTTTAAATTCATGTAACCCAGAGATCCTCAGTACCCTGAGCCTGTGTTGAAATGTGAAGGCTTCTTAGTGAAGCCTTCCCTTATTACCTTATAACATCTCAAGTTCCCAAACAACATTCCCCCTTACATACACCAAATATCACTAATTTTTTCCCTTGCCTTTTGTATTGTATAAATGCATTGACTCATTATTTATCTACTTCATTCTGATATGAACTTCACTAAGATAGGTTTTCTTTCTTTCTTTTTTCTCCTCCTCCTCCTCCTCCTCCCCCTCCCCCGTACCCCCAGGGCCACAATTGTGCTTTTCACAAAATAGGCTATTATTAAATACTTTCTGGATGAATGAATGGGCACAAGACTTTTCATTCTAGGTAGGTAGATAGTGTTAAGATAATTGATAAGACATGGCCCTTTTGTAGATTAGGTACTGACTCAGTGGGAGCTAAGTAGGATGCAGTAAGTACAATGGTAGGAGTTTGTGCATAATGTGTTTTCAAGTAGGAATCTTGTGCTGGCTTCATTCTGAATGCAGAAGTCTAGAAATGTTTCTAGACTGAGGAAGAAAGCTTTGAGGTAGACAAAGTAGGAATAGAAGTCTGTTGAATGGTAAAGAAGAATTTTAAAAGTATCTGCTGTAGTCCAAGAAAATCAGGAAAGAGAGCCTCATGAGATAATGGCTCTATCATGGAGGAAATAAGAATCTTTTCAGGAAATCTCGAGATAATGGCTCTATCATGGAGGAAATAAGAATCTTTTCAGGAAATCTCTTCAACTGTTAGTGTATTCACACATTCTACCTAAGATAGTCAAGTGCTGACCTGTTCAGATAAAGCAAGCTGGGAACATGTTTCAGTATTCTAGAATGTCTGCCTTTTGAAAATTGGATTAATTGTAGAGTCATTAACTGTGAGGGAAATCCACAGGGTGAACACTGTGTATGGGAAGACTATTTACTTAGTTATTGTATTCTTGACTTGGAATGCTTTCGTAAGGCTTTTGCTGCTCTATTTAACATTTCTCACTTCTCCCTTTTGTCTGAGTTCAAATTTTTGTTAATGATGATATTTTTAATTCTGTGAGACTTTGAACATCCTGTAAGACTTCTTTGCTTTTCTTATATTGGTTTTCAGTGTAGTATTTGAGATCTCAAATGGAGAGAGAAGTGCTTTGCTTAACTCAGGCTAAATACAGATCCTAGATAGGACCTTTTTTGTAATAAATGTGAAGATACATGGAGACTGCCTTGATGTTGTTGAACTCTTTGAACCTTTGTGCATCCAAGGGAGCACTGATGGTCACCCATTTCACATGTTTCTATCTTTATTTATTTCACTACAGAGAAATGGATGGTTGCAGGAGGGGGAAAAGTTGGTTATTTAATCTCCCGTGTGGAAAAAGAGGCACTCCAAATGTTGTATTCTGGGAAATTATATCTTAATTTGCAAACTCCTTTTTAGTTTATGAACTGAGTATGTACATGTCTAATTTGATTCTTAATTTGAACCTTATCAAAACTTCATGAGGCATGCACATTATTATATAGCAATAAATTTATTTTATAGATTTAAAAATCTGAATATAAAAAATGATTAGTTATTTGTCCATTGTGTTTCAGCTGTTAAGAATCCTTGAATCCACTCTCTGTTCTTCTGATTTTAAATAAATTTAGGTGAGAATAGATAATACTTTAGACCCAAACTCAAAAGCAAGAGTGAAAAGAATAAATAAGATTGCTGAAAAGTAGGATTACCTCTAGTTACTTTTCAGTGAAAACTGTTACTGATACATTTTTGTAAAACAAATTTTACAAACAACCTGCTTATTAAGGATATGAAAAAAAAAAACATAAAATGCTAAATATTGTGTGATCTACCTCACTACCACGTCTACCTCTGAGCTCACTGTCTAGTTCAGAAACAGACAAACAAATCATAATATGGCATGAGTAATGACTTAATTGAGATATGATAGCTTATATTTATATATGCTATTTGTATTACAGTTTAGAACATGTCAATATTTTTGTTTTTCTACACTTCTTTTGTTTTATCTTTCACTATTCCTAACATGTATTCTTTGCTCCAGCCATCAAAATTATTTTGTTGTTTTCATAATTAATCTCTTTCATTTTTTTTTCTCTTGTGCTATTACATTCCCGTAATTCTGGGGTTCTGTTTTGCTACTTATAATAGCATGTCTTTTGGTTGCTAGTATTATTTTATGCCCTGTTGTACTGTGCATTTTTTCAGGCTTAAGAAGTTATCCCTTTTGACTTTGAGTCCTCAGTGCTTGACCAGTGGTAACTGCTTAGCAAGAGTTTATTGGCTAAATTGAATTGTCTGAACTATAGCTTTGTAACATTCTTTTTAGTTCATCTCACTATTCCTACTTTACACATAAGGTAACAACTCTCTTTTGAAGTTATTTAAAGTCTCACAGTTGGTAAGTGTTAGAGTCAGAATTCCATTTGTATTCTTGTGCTTTACCCGAGGTAGTATACCATTGATGACTATTTAGCAAACTAAATTGACAGATTGTGCTGGTTTAATTTACCCTTGAAGTACTTGAATCTCTTATCAGAGAGTAATGGAGAAAGTGAAAAAAGTCTTGAAATCATTACAAGTATGCAGTGGAATGAATTTTTTTCTAGGCTCCTAATTTTGACTTAATGATGTCTTAGTAATTCAAAGTTGATAATCAAATTTTGGTTATCAGTGATGACATGTAGGTAGCGGGAATCTTTTCCACTAAGAGGATCAGTGCAACAATCTTTTTTAAAAATTTTTTTAAAAATTTATTTATTCTACTTAGGTATACACGATAGAATACATTTTGATTCATTGTACACAAATGAAGCACAATTTTTATTTTTCTGGTTGTACATGATGTAGAATCACACCGTATGTGTAGTCATACATGAACGTAGGGCAATGATGTCCATTTCATTCCACCATTTTTCCTGGCCCCCATGTCTCCTCCCCTCCACTCCCTCCCTTTTGACCAAAGTTCCTCTATTCTTCCCATGCCCCTACCCCATTATGGATCAGCATCCATTTATCAGAGAGAGCATTTGGCCTTTGGTGTCTTGGGATTGGCTTACTTTACTTAGCATGATATTCTCCAGCTCCATCTATTTCCCTGCAAATGCCATCATTTTATTCTCTTTTGCTGAGTAAAATTCCATTGTGTATATATACCACAGTTTCTTTATCCATCTATTTAAGGGCATCTAGGTTGGTTCTAGTTTAGCTATTGTGAATTGAGTTTCTGTAAACACTGAAGTGGCTGCATCACTGTAGTATGTAAATAGCAGACTTTTAATATTATGTAACTATTCCAGACCATAGAAAATGATGGAATTATTTTTACCATGCCAGCATAATATTAATATGAAAACTTGATACAGGATAAAACAAAAAGCTTACTAATGAATATAGATGGAATGTCCCCCCACCTCCCTGGCTGTACGTGCTGTAGAATCACACCATATATGCAGTCATACATGAAGCTAGGGCTATGATGTCCATCTCATTCCACCATCTTTCCTGCCCACATGCCTCCTCTCTTCTCACTGCCCTTTTTAAATTTATTACTTTGCACATATGAGAGAGAACATGTGGTACTTGTCTTCCCGTTTCTGGCTTTTCCCCCTTAACATAATCTCTTTCAGTTTCATCCATTTTCCTGCAAACGACAGGATTTCATTCTTCTTTTTGGCTGAATAATATTTCATTGTGTGTATATATGCCATGTTTTTTTCATTCATCTGTTATCCATTCAGTTAGGCTGATTCCATCTTGGCTGTTGTGAAGAGTGCCACAATAAGTGAGGGTACGCAAGTGTCTTTCTTTCTTTCTTTCTTTCTTTTTGTATATTTCCTTTGAATATATACCCAATAGTATGATAGCTAGATCATTTGATAATTGTTTTCAGGTTTTTGAGAAACCAGCATATGATTTTCCCTAGTGGCTATACTCATTTACATGCAAACCCCATCATAGTGTCAATGACATTCTTTTTTTTTTTTGATACTGGGGATTGAACTCAGGGGTACTCGACCACTGAGCCACATCCCCAGCCCTATTTTGTGTTTTATGTAGAGACAGGGTCTCACTGAGTTGCTTAGCACCTTGCCATTGCTGAGGCTGGCTTTGAACTTACGATTCTCCTGTCTCAGCCTCCCTAAGTGCTGGGATTACAGGCTTGAGCCACCGCACCTGGCTCTGTCAATGACATTCTTTACAAAACTAGGAAAAATAATCCTAAAATTCATATGGAAGCACAAAATACTGCAAATAACTAGAACATTCTTGAATAACAATAGTTTATAAGGACTCCTTTTTCTACACATTCTCACCAGCATTTATTTTTGGTTTTGTTTGTTTTTGATAATATCCATTTTGATTGGGGTGAAATAGAATTTCATTATAGGTTTGATTCTCATTTCCCTGATGGCTAATGATATTGAACATTTTTTTCAGATATTTATCCATCATTAGTATTTCTTCTTTGAGAAGTATCTGTTCATAACATTTGTCTATTTTTAAATTGGATGGCTTGGTTTTTTTGTTGAGATTTTTGAGTTCTTTCATAGTTTGGATTTTTTTTTTTGAGTTTTGAATATTTATTATATTCATAGTTTGGATATTAATCTTCTGTCACATGAATGGCAGGCAAAGATTTTCACTCTTCTGTGGGCTGGCCTTTTCAGTCTCTTGATTACTTCTTTTGTTGTGCAGAGTTTTTTCATTTGAAGTAATTACATTTGTTAATTCTTGCTTTTGTTTCCTATGCTTTTGGAGTCCTATCCAGGAAATCATTGTTTTTACCAGTGTCTTAAAGTGTTTCCTCTCTTTCCCTCTAGTAGTTTCAGAATTTCAGGTTTTACATTAAGTTCTTTAATCCACTTTGAGCTGATTTTTGTACAGAGTGAGAGAGAGGGGACAAGATTCAGTCTTGTTTCTAGGCATATCCAGTTTTCCCAGCATCATTTATTGAAGAGACTTGTTCTTACTCTGATGTATATTTTGGTACCATTGCCAGAATGAGATGGTTGATTGTGTGGGTTTATTCCTGGGTTCTCTATTCTGTTCCATTGGTCTGCTTGGCTTTTTAAATACCCATTATTATATTATATTAAAAATATAATATGTCATTATATTTTGTTACTATTCAAATCAGGTACTTTGATGCTCTAGTTATGTTCTTTTTATTCCGTTTGGTTTGGCTATTTGGGGTGTTTTGTGCTTCCGTATGAATTTTAGGATTATTTTTTCTAGTTTTGGGAAGAATGTCATTGGTTTTTTGATGGGGCTTGTATTGAATCTGTAAATCACTTTGTGTAGTATGGATGTTTTACTAATATTCTTCCAGTCCATGAACATGGGAGGTCTTTCTACCTTTTAGTCTTGTCTTTAATTTCTTAAGTGTTTTCTGATTTTCATTGTAGCTATCTTTCATATCTTTATTTAGGTTTATTCCTAGGTAGCCATGTGTACCTTAATAACTTTTTCACCTATGAGATTTCCAATGTGATTCCCAAGTTGAATGATTCTTCTCTTAATGTAAAGGTTCAGGTAGAATAGGCGATTGACACTCAAACAAATCATTTTCCAGAGCAAGGGTGATTTTTAAAAAATGTATGACTATATGTAAAAAAAAAAAAAAAGGCTCATAACAAATTACATTGTATTTTAGTATATAAAATTGATAGCTATCATTTGGAGTTATATAGACTTGAACTGTTTTTCCCTACCTAGTTGCTGTGAGGATATTAGAAATCACAGTACTTCTGTAAATACCAATTTTCTGGATAGGACTCCAAAAACACGGGAAATAAAAGCAAGAATTGACAAATAACATTTTATCAAATAAAAATTATATCAATAAAAACTTTCTCCATAACAAAGGAAGCAGTCAGCATAGTGAAGAGACATTCTATAGAATGGGAGAAAATTTTTACCACTATTCCAAATTCTAAATGAGATGGAAAAAGACCTGTTTTATATATGGATTATAATGAAATAAGTAAAGTATGTAATTAACACAGTACCTAGCACAGCACATAGTAGGTATATAAATGTTTTCCCCGTTTACTTTCTTTGTTTTTTCCTTTTTCCTCTCTCCTCATTTCTCTTCCTGTCTCTTAATAGATAAAGGACCCCACAAGTAGGAAATTAACAGGCAAATAAACCATGATTTGTGACAAAGTCACAGTTTTGAGAGGGTTTAGCATTTAAATGCCTATTTGGTTGAATCTGTTTTGAAATATTTTATTCATTCTCTGCTTTATGTTGTTATAAACATTAGTTAGCTCTTTTAGTCATACAAGTGGTATACAGGGACATTTCAATTTTTTTTTTCAAATTTTTTTTAGTTGTTGATGGATCTTTATTTTATTCATTTATTATTTGTATGTGGTGCTGAGGATTAAACCCAGTGCCTCACGCATGCTAGGCAAGCGCTGTACCACTGAGCTACAGCCCCAGCCTCGACATTTCAATTTTTTACATAAGGAATTTACTCCAAGGAGTAGGACTAGGACTGTCACACAGCTAGATCAAATGTCTCTGCTGGTAATTTTCATCTTGATGGCTTCTGTAACTCAGTTAATGTTTTCACATATTTCTTACCCTTAGAGTAGACATTGAATTGTGATGTTTTATTTGGCTATTTACTGAATTGGTAAGAAATTCTTCTTTTGTTTAGAGATAATCTTTCTATGGATAACCCATAGAAGGCATTTTTGGTGACAGTGTAGTGAGGATTTTTGGATATCTTCATACAATTGTTCCATAAGAAGTCAGCAAAAGTTATTAATTAATTATTCTTATGCAGTTAATTTGTTGTTTTATTTGTTGATTTAAAATGAGGGGACAAAAGGTAATGATCTGAAAAGACCTAAATATCAGTAATAGTTGACCTATCATTAAGTTTAATACATTCACATTTAAAAGTTAATACATAGTACATATTATACATATTAAATGTATTATGATTGTGTTTCAATCAGCAGGGCTGTTAGAAAGCTATAATTTAGCTTACATTTTTCTAAACATATTAAATTCTTTTTAAGGAACATTGATTTTTTTGATAGTAATAAATTGAATGTGCAATGACCTTGGCAGCTTTGGCCATAATTATGTAGGTAAATCACAACTAATTCATAAAAGTGCTGTGGACCCTTCAGTATCTACCCACTGTGGGCAGACTGTCAATTTGGAAGTTTCCATGTGAAACATATTTTTTCACTTGGCCTCTGAAAAACTCCCTAACTTACTGCATCAAACTTAGTTTATTTACTAAGAAGGAATGGTTGAGTCAACTCACAGAAGATAAAATCTGTGGTAGGTGTTACAGGGCTGATTTTTTAACCACACAACATCTTCCTGTTTTAGTTTATTTTACCTGCTAATATGTAAATTTTATTGATGAAGCCTGCCATGCTCATTCAGAGGTATTTTAGACTCCTTTTCATTGAAGACAAACAGTGCTGTTGTGGGAATAACAAATTAGTTTTGTGAAAGAGTTCAAAACTTTTAGAATTGAAATTAAGTTCCGTATTTGATCTGTGTTAAGACATTTGAAAAATAACCATCCAATTTTAATTTATGTGTTTAAGGGTTAATTTACACTGTTAAATTGTAGCAGTCAGTATTATCTTCCTTTTGAACCTGTCATTTTCAACATGAATTTTGAACATCAAGTTTATGCTGACTTTAATGGAAGGGATCAGTGTAAACAATATCTAGGTTGGGGGCTGGGATTGTGGCTCAGTGGTAGAGCGCTTGCCGTGCATGCGTGAGGCACTGGGTTCGATCCTCAGCACCACATAAAAAGAAATAAAGATATTGTGTCCATCTACAACTGAAAAAACTTTAAAAAAAAACAAAAAAAACACAATATCTAGGTTGAAGACAAGCCCCGGATGAGGCACCAGAGATACTAGTTCTTACATAGTTTGATTTTTAAAAGAGGAGATTTTTATGCACTGAAATTTTCTCTTTTACAATGGGCACATTTCCCAGTGCAAATATGATACTTCTATACTAATCAGGATGGAGTCTTATCCTGCAATGGGACTTACATTTTGGGCTTTTCACCACATCATTGCTGTTTTCTATGTGGTCAAAAATAGATATAGAGTAAACCAACCCCAAAAGTCGATTACAGGGTTTTATAGTGATGTACTGTGAAAAATTTGGTCATGTTTTTCATTATACAGAATGTTCTTTCCAAAGATATAAACAGTAAAAGCACATAAGTTTGATTTTAAAAATAACTCTGCTTAGCTCTTTAAAATGCTGGAGACATTTTGGATGCTTTTAAATGATCAGTATTATAATTATATGATAAACTCTATCTGAAGGGAGGCCTTGTTTGTAATTATTTATTCAATTGTTGCCTCCCACCTTTAAAACAATTTTTTTTTTTTGGTATGAAGGATCAACAGAGGGTTTGGAAGTATTTCTGGTGTATAATGAAATGATCCAGTAAACTCATTTTGTGAGAAATAAATGCTAAAATGTACTTTATCACTTTTGGAGTGTGCATGCTGATTTACACGTATTACATTATAAATGTATGGAAAATGAAAGCCCACTTGTGAATTAATAGTATGTGACTTATGAAATCTAATTTCTAGCACAATTACTAGAGTAATGTAAAAAAGTTTTTAAAATTATTTTAAATTAAACTTTACATTTTCAGATTTATCCAAGCCTCACAAAACTTTAAAGTGAATGAAGAATTATTATAAGGATATTTTATTGGAAGAGATACTTTGAAGCTTTGTAATTTAAAATCTTTTGATTTTTATTAATGATTATTTGCCAGTATTTTCTGCTTTAAGCTCTAGTTAATTTTCCTTGAGGATTATAAAATATGCAGATACAATTTTTCTTGTTTAATACTTTACTTAATCCTATAGTGAAGGCTTAATTTTAAGTGACATTTCAACCTAATGAAAGTTTTGGTTTCTCTGCTTTATTGAAATAATTGCTTCATTTGTTATGAAATGTTCTACTGATGGTTATGAGTGTTTTACTCATACAAATAGTACTAGCAAAATAGAAGTTGAATGGCAACTCTTTTTAAAGTATAGCAACTTCTCTCATTTCTGAGGTGATACAAACAAAAACAAAAATTGTACGTGTGTCCATATACACCTGTAGCAGACACTATTGATTGGACTTGCCCAGAATCATTCATACCTTTGCTCTTTCTGGAAGAGCATTAATTTTCCTTAGAAATCCTGAGTAGTCTAATCCAGTTATGGTTGTTCTGGTTTGAATGCTCCCTTCAAAATTTATGTTGACATTTAATTGCAACAGTATTAAGATGTAGGATATTTGTGTGTGTGTGTGTGTGTGTGTGTGCGTACTGGGAATTGAAGTGCTTAACCACTGAGTCATACTCCCAGATCTTTTTAATATCTTATTTAGAAACAGAGTCTCGCTAAGTTGCCTTGAGCCTCACAAAGTTGCTGAGGCTGGCTTTGAACTTGCCTCAGCCTCCTGAGTTGCTGAGATTATAGGCTTGCACCACTGTGCCCAGCATGATGTAGGATCTTTAAGAGGTAATTAGGCTATAAGGGTTCAGTCCTCAGGTGGGATTGATGACACTATAAAAGGATAAGTTTGTCCCCTTTTTGCTTTCTTGACATTTAGTCTTTTGCCATGAAATGTTGCAGCAGGAAGACTCTTACCAGATATTGACCCCTCAGCTTCCAGAACTCAGCCAGTAAATTTCGGATCATACAAACGATAGTTTGTGATATTCTGTTATACTAACACAAAACAGACGAGCACAAAACATCCCATTATTTTTATCAGTATTTGGTTTAGGAAGGGTCACTTGACCCAGACCTAGTCTGTGAGATATGAAAATTCTATATGGCTTCTGGGAACCTTTCCTCACCAATAAAACAGACTGCCTAGAGAAGGCTGCCTTTCTTCCCCTGGAGGATGAAATGCCTAAAATTGCTCCAGGCATCTAATTGAAGAACTGGGGCCAGGAAGCCAGATTGCTTGGCTTAAAATCTCAGCTTGTCCTGTACTAATTGTGACTTTGGGCAATTTATTTAATCTCTGTATATCTATTTTTTTCTCATTATAAAAATAGGACTCATTCATATGGTGCATTAATCATTAGGGAATAGTCATAATAATTATTAGGGAAATGCACATCAAAATCATGAAGTGATTCATATTCCTTAGGATGACTAGAATCAAAAAGTCAGATAATAAGTGGTGGAGAGGATGTGGAAAAATCAGAAACTTCCTTTGCTGCTGGTGGGAATGTGAAATGATCTAGACACTTTGGGAAACACTAATAATAGTTCCTTAAGAGACTAAACACAGAGTCACTGTACAACCTAGCAATTCTATTTCTAGATATATACCCAAGAGTACTGAAAACATATACCAACAAAGAAAGTTGGGCCCAAATTTTTATTGCAACATTTATAATAACCAAAAGACAGAAACAATAATGGCTGAAAGTTAGAAATGTCATCATTGGATGAATGAATAAATGTGGTATATCCATACAGTGGAATATTATTTAGCCACAAAAGAACTGAACTCTTCTGATTCATGTCACATTGGTGAACCTTGAAAATATTTTGGTAAATGAAAGAAGCCAGTTATAAAAGACAATATTGTATTATTCCATCAATATGAAATTGTGGGGGAGTTTTTACAATCAGAGCATGAATTAGTGGTTACTTGGGCTGGGGGAAGGTGTTCAGGAAGATTGGCTGTGGGGGCCACGGATAGAGGATAAAAAGTACTGTGGTCTGAATGTTTTTATGTCCCTCAAAAATTAATGTTGAAACCTCATCCTCATTGTGATTACATTAAGAAGTATAGCATTTAGGAAGTGATTAGTAGGTCATGAGGGCAGAGCCTTCAGGAATTGGATTAGTATCCTTATAAAAGATGCTTTACCCCTTCCTCTATGTGATTGTACTGAGAAGCACCATCTAAGAGGAACACTTTCTTACCAGACACTGAAGGTGCTTAATCCTGGACTTCTTAACCTCCATAACTGTGAGAAATAAATTTCTATTGTTTACAAATGACCTCATCTGTGATATTTTGTCATTGCAGTTAAAATTAACAGTGATAACCCAAGGATTCCAGTTTACTTTTTTTTGTATCATAAAAGTATTCTGAAATTGACTCTGGTGATGGTTGCATATATCTGTGAATATATGAAAACACACTGAATAGTGTACTTCAAATGGGTGGTGTGTGAATTGTATCTCGATAAAGCTTTTAAAATGGGTTTAATAGTATCTTTATATTCATTAATACTTTGTTAATATATTCAATTCTTACAACAGACTATCATGAACATAAAGTTTGTAAAACTGGTTGGTGCAATGCAAGCATCTAATAATGATAAGTATGGTAAAAATTAGTTATATCCATGAGAGAAACAAGTCAAGAAAAAAGATAATATTCAGAAGAAAGAAGGTTCTTGAGTTGGATAAAGCTCAGTCTGTTTTGCTTTGTGGATAATTATGTGATAAAATAAAGCATATAATTTCAGGGTTTTCCGTTTCAAAGCTTTCTTGTAGCTCAAGGCATTTTATTTGCTAAACCTTTCTTCTATAATCTTACTTATCCTTTTTTCAGGCATTAAAGCTGTCACCTTCTCTGAACTTTTGCAATTAGAGATGTTGTCATCTTTAGTCTTCCACTACTAATGTCTATGTGTTTATTTTTAATTTTTAAGTCATCACTGGGTTTACACTTGTTTTAGGGCATGGGCTGTACTTTAAATTTTGATGTCTTGTATATTGCTGAGTTGAGGATTGAGCTTACTAATAGTTAATTGTTAACAAGAGAGAAAAAGAAGTGACTTAAAATTTCATTGTCTCTAAAATTTGCTAATTTCTTCTTCTTCTTTTCTGTGCCTGTGTTTCATGGTTGAGATTTAGTACAATTTAGGTTCCTATTTCAATTTTGATTGAACTAGAACTAATGTTTAAAATGCTAATAACTACTTGCCCGAGACATTTACCTAGTTGCCCAACAAAGTGAGACTTTTCCCCACAATTATCAATGTAGTACATACTCACTGGTACTGATATAAATTTAGAAATAAGTATGTGTATACATATATGTATTTTTTCTTTTTGGTGCTTACACTTAACTTTTGATTTGTGATATTGATATAGATATATATACATGTATGTGTGTGTATGTGTTTCCCTGGTACTTAAATTTTAATTGTGAGTTGAGAATAGAATGGGGTCAGATGGAGATCTGGATTAAATGAAGTTTAAAAATTGTGCTCAATTATGCTGTTCTCTAGGAATGTACTTCAAGTGCTAGGTAATTAGCAGATTATCCGTAACGATTAAGTATGTTTTCGATATCTAGGTCCCTACCCATGCTTCAGAGTTTTTTTTTTTTTTTTTTTTTGGTGGAACTGTGGATTAAACCCAGGGGCACTACCATTGAGGCACATCCCCAGCATTTTTTTTTTTTTTTTGAGACAGGGGCTCACTAAGTTGCTTAGGGCCTTAGTAGGTCACTGAGGCTGGCCTTTAACTTGCAATCCTCCTGTTTTAGCCTCCCAAGCAGCTGGGATTAATAGGAGTGCTCCACTGCACCTAGTGCTTCAAAGAGATTCTTTTTGAATTATTTGTTATTCCTTATGCAAGTTTAAAGTATTGAGATATTTTCTATTCTGAGTTATCACTCTCTATATATGAAGGGAAGTTCTTTAAACTTTTTATATTGCAAGAAGTTTCAATTTATTATTTGAAACAACATACTTCCATGTTCATAATATTTATTATGTTTATTCAGAAGTTTAAAAATCTGCATATTGCACATGACAATATTGTTCCTGGTTTTCTAGCTTTGGTGTCCTGCTATGTAAATATGTTTTGGTAGTATTAGTAATAATTTACTCTCTCATAGCTGCAATGAATAGCTCAGTGACGATAGCTAGGCTTACATGTTATATTTTTAGTCTATTTTAATGATTATTGTACACAGTTTCCCATTTCTTCTTTTCCTTATAGCCCCAAACTACTCATAATGTTCATCTTTTTGATTGCCACTAAATATGATTGGCATATTAAGATTATAGAAAATATTTTTTGGACATCATAGAAGTAACTGGTAGATAACTATTTTCCCTAAATCTATGTTGTTTCATTATTTTACTAGAAATAGGCTTCATAGTGTCAGAGGTATATTCAATTTTATTTTAAAATTGTGGTATAAATCATTTTGGACCAGAACTACTTTACTTGTAGAATTCAGTCAGGAGGTACCTCTCCCTTATTAACTGTGACCTTGCCAAATTACTCGACCCTTCTCAGCAGTTTCTTGTCCATAACGTGGAACTAATGCCGATTGTTGACAAGGATTAAAGGACATGTCTGTAGTATGCTATGTGGTATGTAGTTGGGAATCAATAAATATTTGCATGTTTTTGTTACCTGCTGAATTTTGTGTATGAAATGTCCCTCTAAAAGGCAGTGTGTTCAAGGCCTGGCCCCATCTCCTGGCACTACTGGGAGGAGGTAGTTCTTTAAGAGGTGGGTACAAGGAAAATAGAACACTGGAGACATGCCTTCAAAGACATGTGGGATTCCTATCCCTCATCTCTCTCTTGAGACTACCCATGAGGCGAACAGGTCTCCTTTGCCACATTCTTTCAATGTGAGATTTTGGCCTCACCACACGCCCCAAGCAACTCCCTGCCACAAAAAAAGTGGGGGATGTTTGGGGGATACCGAAAACTTCAAAACTGTGAGACTTTTTTCTTTGCTTTTTTAATTTTGATACAGGGATTGAAATCAGGAGTGCTTAACCACTGAGCCATATCCCTAGCCCTTTTTTTAA
Organism: Geosciurus inauris; assembly: GCA_004024805.1. Lineage (NCBI taxonomy): Eukaryota > Metazoa > Chordata > Mammalia > Rodentia > Sciuridae > Geosciurus > Geosciurus inauris. The sequence continues at coordinate 32,888 of PVHX01002658.1, read as the reverse complement.
AATATTTTTTTTAGTTGCCAATGGACCTTTATTTTATTTATTTATATGTGGTGCTGAGAATTGAACCCAGTACCTCACACATGCTAGGCAAGCGTTCTACCTCTGAGCCACAACCCCATCACCTTCAGGCCTTTTTATATTTTATTTAGACATAGGGTCTAACAAAGTTGCTTAGGACCTCACTGAGTTGCTTAGGCTGTCTTTGAACTCTTGATCCTGCTGCCTTAGCCTAATGAGCAGCTGGGATTACACTTGTGTGCCACCCCACCTTGCTAGGTATTTGTTGTCGTAATTGAAGTGGATTGCCATATCATAATTCTCCCTTTAATTTGAGACATAAAGGTAAATTTGAACACATCCCCTTCATCTTCCAGTCCAATGAATATTTTCTTCATTTTCTTTCTATTCCCCATGTATAAGATCTTTGATTTAATAATTAATTGAAATTTAATATTTGATGTTAACATTTGATGTTCTGATTATGTTCTTATATGTAGCTTTTATTTTCTTGGTGCACCTACAGAAGAAACTAGTTTGAGAAAAACACAATTTAGATGTTAAATATTGTTGAAATATTGTATATAACAAATTATGAATCCAAGCATAATGGTTGAGAATATATACACACATTTCAGATTATTTTTGAATAAATTTCTTATTTGACAATAGATTTTAGGTTGCAAATCATTTTCCCATAAAATTTTGATGCCTTTGTTCTATTCTTTTTTTTAAATATTTTTTTAGTTGTAGATGGACATATTATCTTTATTTTTATTTATTTTTATGTGGTGCTGAGGATCGAACCCAGTGCCTCACGCATGCAAGGCAGGCGCTCTACCGCTGAGCCACAATCCCAGCCCTGTTCTATTCTTTTCTACCTTCCATTTTCACTATAGAGAAGTCTCATACTATGCGATCCATAGCTTTTCTTTTTTTTTTCAATATTTTTTTAGTTGTTGATAGATCTTTTATTCGTTTATTATTCATATGTGGTGCTGAGGATTGAACCCAGTGCCTCACGCATGCTAGGCAAGTGCTCTACCATTGAGCTACAGCCCCAGCCCCATATCTTTTCATTTATGACCTTTTTCACCCCTTATTTCCGATCTTTGGATCTTTGATATTTTATGTTCTGAAATTTTATTATGTTGTGCTTGTTATTCTTTTTATTCATTTACTTTGTTGTATACATCAATCTCTAGTTCTTATAAATTTTCTTCCGTCATTTTTTTGATAATCTTTTCTTCTGTTTTCTCTTTTTCTGCCAGCTTTCTAGAGTTATTGTCATTGAGCAGTTATACTGCTTGAATTGGTCCTTCAAATTCTTATATTTTCTGTCCCATTTTCTATCTTTTACTTTTTGCCCCTACTTTCTAGGATATTAATCTCAACTTCATCTTGCAAAGTTTTCAACAGGTTTGCTTTCTCTTGTAGTTTTAATTTGAATTTCTAATGGTGCTCTGTAAGAATTTATAATATATTCTGGTTTTTAGTCCCACCAAGCATACCAGCCTTTGGTTCCAAATTTTGTGAGGGTTTCTATAGCACAAAACTGCTTGATTTTTGTTGACTTGATCCCACTGGGGCTTAGGTTTCTACTTCATGGATTCTGCTTTGTAGCTTCTAACATGTGATTAACAGTTCTCTCTTCTGTCCTCTCCTTTCCCTTTCCCTTTGTTCATTTGCTATTCATTTATTTGGCAGTTTTACTGAAGTAAAAGACTAATATTTTTACCTCATTTGTTTTTAGTATAGGGCAGAGGTAAATGTCTTCTACCCAAACATATCATTTTCTTCTTAAGTTAGAACATACAATGTTTACATAAAATTTTATCTGCATGACAGACAAATGATATACAGAAAAACTAAAATAACAGTAAAGATAAATATCTTTAAAGAATGATGTATTAAATGTCAGAAAATGAGGAAAGATTATGGTAGTTAACAAACCAGTTATTGAAATATTCTCCCATCTGTTGTATAACAACTCCCTTTATTGTGGCTATCAAAGTTTCTAAATTGGTAATATATGTATGAGTGGAATTGCCAGATCATATGATAGGTGTATGCTTGATTTTATTATAAGCTAACAAATTGTTTTCCAGAGTATTTTGTACTTAGATAAACAGTATAGAGAGTTTTGATTCCTTAGCATCCTCATTGGTACTTGGCATTGCTAGTTTTTGTTTTAATTTAGCCATCCTAATGGGCATGAAGTGGTATCTTATCGTTTTAGTTTTCAGTTCCCTAGTGACTGATGCTGAGAATCTTTCTATGTGTTTAGTAGCTTCTGTATATGGGTGGTGTTAAAACTACACAGCGAGAAACACTCTTCCAGTATGTCATACATTATTCTCCTCAAATGATGAAGTACTAGAGATCCTATAATAATCTGATTGAGATAATTTCATGCTTCTTAGAGGAAAGACTTATTTCCACATGGGTCATGACATCTTTAAGTGGACTATACAGTGGAAATAGAAAAGATCTCAAATAGTGAATGGTAAGAATGTTGTTGATTAATTTTAATGACATAATTGCATTTTACCTGTCTACATTATTAATGTGACTTTTAATTCTTTGTATAAATTGTAAGTCATTTGTTTTGATACAGTATTATACATCCTAAAGTTATTGTGTATAATATATCTCCCACTCAAATATATAGACGTATTTTTATGATTTTTTAATGTAATTTAATCTTTATAAGCATTTCACTCATAGGAGTGTGACTTGTAATTTAACACTGTTAAATTAAGATTGTATTAATGTTTTAGATTAAGGAATTTAAAATAACTCAGGAAATTAGGGCTTCATAGTAAGGTCTTACGTAGAATTTTGAGTTTGATTATATGTAATAATTTACATTATAATGCGATAATTATAGCAAATGTATACTTGTAGTTAAATTTATAATATTTTTGGTAATTTTGAACTCTACTTATTCATAATTTGCTTTAGCCCACAACCTAGCTCTAATTTATCTGTTCTAAGCAGGTAGGATAAATTAAGGAGATATATCCAATTAAGAAAAAGTTTTTTTTTTTTTTTTGGTGCTGGGGATTGAACTCAGGGACATTAGACCACTGAGCCACATTCCCAGCTCTATTTTGTGTTTTATTTAGAGACAGGGTCTCACTGAGTTGCTTAGCACCTCGTGGTTGCTGAGGCTGGCTTTGAACTTGGGATTCTCCTGTCTTAGCCTCCTAAAGTGCTGGGATTACAGGCTTGTGCCACCACGCCCAGCTAGAAAAAGTTTAATTTTTATAAACAATTTCTTTAATATACACTGTAGAGTATGGAGAGATTAATCAATAAAAATTTTAGTCCTATGGATAATTGATATTTTAATTTTATGAATCTCATATTTTAGATTACAATTATTAATTACATATGAATTTATATACCTTACTGAACTTTTACAATAGTATATTGTGTAATTCTTTTTTAAAATTAAACTTTTGTTTTGAGATAACATTCAATTCAAATATATTTGCAATAGAAAATATGGAGAGATGTGTGCATATTTTATCCAGTTCCCCTCATTGATAACATTATACAAAATATTGTCACAGCCAGGATATTGACATTGATAAAATACATTTATCCCATTTAAATTTATACAGTTTTATTTGTGTGTGTGTGTGTTTGTGTGTGCTCTATTATTTTTATTACTTATAGTTCCAATTGTCTACTACTATAGTCAAGATACAGAACAGTTTGTTTACTGTGGAATTACTTATGTTGCCCTTATATAGCCTCTATTAAATCTGTTCTATGTCTTACACCCCTGTCCCTGTCCCCTGGAAACACGAATTTGTTCTTTATTTCTCTAATTTTGCCGTTTTAAGAATGTTAAAGGATTTTTATAAAACATAGTCTTTTGGTATTGATTTTTTTTTACTATGCATAATTTCACAGAGATCCACTCAAGCTGTTGCATTCATCTATAATTTGTAATTCTGTTGCTAAACCATTTCATGGTGTGGATGTACCACAGTTTGTTTCATATTCATGCTTTGAAAGACATGTGAGTTCTTTCCCATTTTTGACTATTACAAATAAAGTTTCTGTGAACATTAGTATGAGGGATGTTATGTGAACATGTATTTTTGTTTCTCTGGAAAAAATACTCAAGAAGATAATTGCTGGATTGTGTATGATAATTATTTGTTTAGTTTTTGAAGAAACTGCTAAACCATTTTCTAGGTATCTGTACTATTTTATGTTACCACTAGTACTGTGTGAATGAGCTAGTTTCTCAGCATCCTGACCAGCCTTTGGTGTTCTCACTTTTTGGTTTTTTCTTTAGCCATTCTAATAGATTTGTAGTTTCTTCGTAGTTTTCATTTGCACTTCCTTAATGTGTATTGTGTTGAAAATCTTTTCATATGTTTTTTGCCATCTGTATACCTTATTTGATAAAATGTTTGCCTTTCCCTTTTGCCATTTTCTGATTGGATTGTTTGTTGTTTTATTATTGATATCTGAGAATTCTTCCAGATTGTGGTTTGTCTTTTCATTCTTATAACGGAGTCTTTTTTGGAGTGAGAGTTTTTAATTTTGATGAGTTCCAGATTGTCAGTGATTGATATATCTTGAGTTTGATCCTTAGGATCAAGCTTAACCCTAGATCCTGAAGATGTTCTCCTAAAATTTTAATATTTTACTTTAGGCCTGTAGTGTATTTTGAATTAGTTTTTGTACAAAATGTGAGTATTAAATTGAAGTTTTTTGTTTTTTTTTGCATATGAATGTCTAATTGTTGTATCACCATTTGTTGCAAAGGCAACATTTTCTCCATTGAATCACAATTGTAAGTTTGACAAGAATCCAGTAGGATATATTTGTTTGGTCTATTTCAGGGTTCTCTCTGTTCTGTTCATTGATAAATATGTCTATCCACTAAAACTATATTGTTTTAATATTGTACTGAATAGTGTACAGAATGAGTCCAGTTAGGGGGACAGTTATAGGCACATGTTACTCTGATAACTCAAGGTGGGCACATTCTGTTCGTTGTTAGGATTTAGAAACACCTTGATTATTGTTTTGATCTTTTATCCTATAACTTTACTTAACTAACTCATTAGTACTAGGAGGTGGGTTTTTTTTTTTTTTTTTGGTAGTTTTTCTTGTGTGTGTGATTTTCTGTATAGACAATAATGTAATCTGCAAATAGGAACACATTTCTTCTTTTCCAATCTTGATGCCTTTTATGTCTTTTATTTGCCTTATAATAGTGATGGCTAGAACTTTAGTACCATGTTGAGTATGAGTGGTGATAGTGGACTTGTTTGCATTGTTACTAATCTGGGCTAGTGGGGAGGAGCATTTAGACTTCCATCAATATGAATAATGTTAGTTGTCATTTTAGTGTTTAGTTGTCATTTTTTTGTCATATTGCAGAATTTGAGAGATTTTAATTATGAAATTATATTGGGTTTTGTCCATTTTTTGGCCTCAGTTGATATGATCATAATATTTTCCTTTTTAACATGATAGATTACATTGATTTTATTTTTGAAGGTTGAACCAGCCTTGATTATGTGTGTGTAATTTATTATGGTGTTTAATTGTTTTCATGTGTAGTTGGATATGATTTGCTTATATTTTTGTTGAGGTTTCTCATTTCTAAATTCATGAGAGAAAATGGTCTAATATCTTTTTTCCTAAGTTCTTTTGTCTAATTTCCTAATATAATTTTTGTAGTGTCTTTCTTTGGTGTATCAGAGTAAGTATTATTAGTCTAAAATGAGAAGTATTCCTTATTCTTCTGTTGTATTGACTAGATTGTGAAAATTGATGTTAAATCTTCTTCAAGTGTTTGCCTGAATTCTCCACTGGGCCTAGAGATTGTTTACAAGGTACATGGGGGAGAGGGGCAGTGCTTTTAAATGTGGTTTCTTCAATTGCAAATCATATTGGTTATTTTGATAGTGTGTGATTTTCATGACATTAGTCCATTTCTTCTAAGTTGTGACAATTGTAAGCTTAAAGTTTTTTGTAGTATTTCCTTATTATCCTTTAAAAATGGCTACAAATATTTATAGTGATATCCTCTTTTTCATTCTTGATATTTATCAGTATTTCTAGAGGTTTATCAATTGTATTTTTTTTTTCAAAGAACCAGGTTTTTAAGTTATTAAATAATTTTTTTTCTTCTACTTGGAGCCTACCATCCCATACCCTATTTTTTGTTTGTTTGTTTTGTTTAGGTACTGAGGACTTAACCCAGGGGTTCTTCACCCTACATCTCTAGAGCTCTTTTTATTTTTTATTTTGAGACGGGATCTCACTAAGTTGCTTAGGGTCTTGCTTAATTGCTGAGGCATGCCTCACACTTGCTATCCTCCTGTTTTAGCTTCCCAAAGGAGCTGGGATTGTAGGCCTGTGCCACTGCCCTTATTTCCCCACCTCTGTTTTTGAAGGAGAGAATTTAGGATCATTTATTTGAGAGTGTTTTCCTAATGTAAGTAGATGGTGCTGTCAGTTTCTTCTACCGTACTCTTTCTGACGTGTACATATTTTGATAAGTTGTATTTTAAGTTTCACTTATCTTTAGATCTTCGTTATAATTTTAACCCATGTGTTATATAGAAGTGTACTGTTTAATTTGTGTGCTTAAAGAGTTTTCCATTGTCTTTCTTTTATTGATTGATGGTTTGATTTGACTTGGTTAGATGGCTTGCTCTGTGTGATTTCACTTATTTTAAATGTGTTGATGTTTGTTTTCTTTCTTAGCTTATCGACCATCTCGGAGAATGTTCTGTGTGGGCTGCTGAGTGAATTATTCTCTGTTTCAGTTTGATTATGTTGTTCGAATATGTTAGTTAGATGTTCTATATTCTTTTTTTTTTTTTTTTTGGTACTAGAGATTGAACTCAGGGGCACTAGACCACTGAGCCACATCCCCAGCCCTATTTTGTGTTTTATGTACAAACAGGGTCTCACTGAGTTGCTTCGCACCTCGCCGTTGTCGAGGCTAGCTTTGAACTCGGGATTCTCCTGTCTCAGCCTCCCTAAGTGCTGGGATTACAGGCTTGCACCACCACGCCCAGCAGATTTTCTATATTCTTTTCAAGGAAGGGCAGTTCTGGGGATTGAACCCAAGGGCGTGTGCATGCTAGCCAAGCTCCCTACCACTAAGCTATATCCCGAGCCCTAGATTTTCATATTATTGAGGATTTTCTGACTAGTACTTGTATCAGTTACTTAGAAGGAGTTATTGAAATCCCATTTTGCAATGGTGGATTTGTCTGTTTCTCTTCCCAGCTGTTTTAGCTTTTGCTTTACGTATTTGAGACGCTTTTTGGTCTGTAAATATTTATATAGATTATATTTTCTTAGTGAATTTGTCTCTAATAATTTTGTTATCAAATCCATTTTATTTGCTATCAATATGCCTAGTTGTACTTTTTATTGATTAATATTTTCAAGCTATATCTTTTTCATGCTTTTAATGTTTTGTGTTTCTTTTGGCCATACCAAGATAATTTTTTTTCTTAGGTTCACAGTGCTCAAGGAAGGTGGGACGAGAACGAGTGTCATGGAGGATGCACTGCAGATGAAGTTTGTTAATCACATAGTACAAACTTAGTTTTTAATTGATATATAATTGATATATATTTATGAAATATAATGTACTATTTCAATACATGTATCTATTATGTGGTGATAGAATTAATTAGCATATTCAACTTGAATATTTATTATTCCCAAAGGATTACCTTTATATATTTTTATATTCTGTGAACTTTTTAAATTTTATTTATTTTTAAAATTAAAAAAATTTTTTTTAGTTGTTGATAGACTTATTTTTTATTTATTTATATGTGGTGCTGAGAATTGAACCCAGTGCCTCATTCCTGCTAGGCAGACGCTCTACCATTGACCCCAGTCCCATGAACTTTGTCTTTTTCAATGGCATATTTTAGCCATTTCCATTAAAGTTAATTAGTATAGTGTTTTAGCTTGTTTTGCATTTTATTTCTTGTTTTCTTACATTTCTAATTTTTCTGATTCTTGAGTACTTGAGCATTTTTTTCTATCTTGATTTATTCATAGTGTTTGAAGTGTATTTTCTATAATTTTATATAATTTCCATACTGGTTGCTTTGGGTGTTAAAATAATCATATGACTTATTCTGGTCTATGGCTATTGGCATTTTATCACTTTAAGTGAAGTGTAGAAACCCTGTTTGTATTTAGGTCACTTTACTCTCTTTTAAATATTACCTTTCTATCAGATATTGTTATATGTTTTGGTCCAGTCATCAAAGAAGATTTTTGAAAACTTGGGAGAACAATAGATTATTTCATGTATCTATACTTCTGCTCTGTATTTTCTTACCAATTCTCCCTTTTTCATTTCTTTTGAAGAACTGTCTTTAGCCGCCCCCCTCTACCCCAGGACCCTTGTATTGGGGGATTGAGCCCAGGAATGTTAACAAGGCTCTTAACACTGCTCTAGGTTTGAAGTCGTTGACTCTAAATGTATATTAGAGCTGTTTGCCATACTTTCTTTTTTTAAACTGTTAGGCAAGATAGAATTTAGCAAAATATATTTTAATGATCAAAATGTTATAATTAATCTGCATATTCATAATATTTATGTGTGAAGTCTGTAATAATAGTATATTAACAATAATATAGACATGTTATACTAAATCTATTACATTCCCCACTAATTCACATTGTAAGCAAAGGAAAGTTATATTTTCAGGTTGTTGGGATGTCAGGAAATAGCCGTAATTAATGGAAGTGTCTTGTTTTGAATTTTCTTATATTAACTGGTGTGCTCTTACCTTGACAGTGTACCCAAAAAAGGTGATGGCAGTTAACTTTGTAAATTGTTATGTATGAATTCTATTACCTTGAAGTAAGTTAGGGTTATATAAGCTCCCAGCACTCATCTTTTACATAAAATTATTTGAGTAGTTTTATAAATAGCTAATGACTTACACCTAATGACTTACCTTAATATCTTCACAGTGTGTTTTTCTGTGTGTTTCTAAGTGGCTGAAATGAAATACCCCTATGTAAAAATTTATACTTCGTGATCATTTTTAAGCATGTTTTTTTTTTTGCTACAGGGGATGGAACTCAGAGTTACTTGACTACTGAGCCACATCCCCAGCCCTATTTTTGTTTTGTTTTATGTAGAGACAGGGTCTCCCTGAATTGCTTAGCACCTTGTCGTTGCTGAAGCTGGCTTTGAACTCGCGATTCTCCTGTCTCAGCCTCCCAAAGTGCTGGAATTACAGGTGTGTCCCACTGCACCCGGCTTTTAAGCATGTATTTTCATTGTTTTACATTTACAGAGTTAATCATTTTGATGAAATTTTCTTTACTTCTTTGTATATTTTTTCTGTATTTCTTTCCATTCATTGATTTTCTTTCCCTAGCTTTTACTATCTTCAGTGTTTTTGAATGTTGTCAATCAAATAACTTTACCATATGGCATAATTTTATCCTTTTTCTTCATATTTAGATTATATTTCCTTACTTATTTTTGCTCCCCCCTAACTACAAGGACCAGGAATGTGTGTGGTCTCATATTTAAATTTTTTTTTCTAAAGTGGTATGGAAAACTGCTTTCTTCCTATGGGGCTGTTATGTACTTGGGTGGTCACTGATTAGTTTGATACTGAAGCTGTATGCTATTCTTACTCATTTATACATTGCTTTATTATTGCAAATCTCTTCCTAGAGTTAATTGCTTTTAGCATATTGACTGTTCTTGAGTTTCTCTGAATTTTTGAATGTTGCTGATATGGTTGTTTACATTTAAGTATAATTTATGTAAACTTAAATGTATTTTAAAAACCTTGATATAGTTCCTTTAGTACCAACTTTCAAAGTTGTCCATAATACATTGATTCGTAGATGAGAACTTAATAGATCTTTTGGTAAAATGATAGTTATTTATTTAAAACTATTATCTTAATTCTAGAATTGGAGTAATTTTCGTATGACAGACTAAAAACTTAGAGACATTTGTATTGTTACCAGCTTTTAAATATTCAACTAACAGTTAATGGACTTCCTTGTTGTTAATTTGTTCAACAGATGATTTTAGGATGTAATTCTAGAAATGAAACCACTCTTTCAATAGGATTGTGCCTTTAGAGATATGATTAATATTACCAAATTCTTAAATGAATATTCTTATTTATACGCTTATTAAGTGTCTATGGAAATTTCAACAACTTAAGCACTAATGTTCATGTTTTGTCTTGCCAACAAAGATTGAAGGTTATTTTTTCTTTTCTTCTTTGCTATACCGGAGATTGAACCCAGGGCTTTGTGCATGCTAGACAAGTGCTCCACTGCTGAGCTACAACCCCAGCCTTCCATCGATAGTTTATTTAATTTACATTTCTTTTAGTGGTGTTGAACATTCAAAAAAAGTTTTTGCCATTTATATTTGTTTTCCTGTGTATTACAAACCATTTCTTTTTGGGACATTTAATTTTTTTAATATTATATTTAAATGGCTGTTTAGATATTAACAATATTAATGGCTTTGTTGTTAAAACGTGCTTGTTACATTTTCCATCTAGCAGTTTACTTTAGATATAGTTGATAACTAGAATGCTTGCATTAGAGACTGTGTTTGAACAGTGAGTACTCAGATGCTACAGGACATTGCGTATGTTAAGATTCTCCAGCTAAACGAAACATGAGGGAACTGAGTCCGCAGGGTAAAGACATCACATCTAAATAGGAAAGAATGTTATTTAAACAACACTGGATCCCTTCTCCCCTCTTTCGGAGTACTGAGGATCGAACCCAGGGGTACTATACCACTGAGCTACACTCTTAGCCCTGTTTTAAAAATTTTATTTGGAGATGGATTCTAAGTTATTAAGGTTCTCCCCAGGTTGGAGCTGGCCTTGAACTTGTGATCTTCCTGCCTCAGCCTTCCTGGTTGCTGGGATCACAGGTGCATGCCACTGTTCTTGACTTCAACACTGGATCCTAGAAGATCATTGCCTAAGAGTTGTGAGGGAAGGTCTTCTTTTCTTTTTTTTTGGTGCTGAGGATTGAACCCAGAGGTGCTTTGCCACTGAATAACATCCCGAACCCTTTTTATTTTGAGGCAGAGTCGCACTGAGTTGCTTAGGGCTCCAAAAATTGCTGAGGGTGGCTTCGAACCTGTGATCCTCTGGCCCCAGCCACCTGAGTCGCTGGTATTGCAGGTGTGCACCACCACACGGTAATTTAGAATTCTGACTCAAGCAAATTGACAGTTGTAAAGACAGAACAAAAATATTTTTGATATTGAAGCATTCAGAGACAAATGATACATTCTGTATCCCCTTTGGAAGTTTCTTGAGGATGCTGGTAAAGTAAGGGATAAAATTAAGTAAAATGAAGTCATGGGACCTAGAGAGCAGTGGATCCACCACGTGTGTGGGCATGTGCACACAGTGAATGAAATTTTCAGAACTGAGGTTCAGGAAGAGTATTTTGCAGGAAAGAGAAGGAAACTCCTTGTAATAGAACAACATGATTAACTGAATGGAAAAACTTGAAGACATCAAGACATTTTTTTCAACAAAAAGAAAGCAATTTAAATGCCAGTCCTGGAAATTATATAAGAAATCCAGGAAAGAAACATGAAGTATAGTAAAATGAAACATAATTTTTAAGTGCTTGATAGAGTATAATAAGAAAAGTGAATGCATTTGATTTTGCTTCTAAAACATTTCCCTTTTAATTAGCCTAGGGCTAATTGGATAAGCACAGATCATAATAATCATAATTTGTATTGGTGTTTCATTTTTAAAAAGAGTCACTCTGGTGAAAACATAAATATGACTTGGTTGTATTTAAGGGGCAAAATATGAATCTTAACCACCTTTGTAAAATAAAGACAACTATGTATGTAAATGAAGAGGAACATTTCAGTGGTTTGAATCTGTGTCTCAAAGGTTTGTATATTAGAAACTTAATGTGGAAGTGTTTGTAATTATGGGAGTGGTGGTGTGTGTTACAGAGCAGTTTCAGCCTCCTGTTGTTTTCTCAGGTATATATGGTCAGAATCCCTACCCCACCATCTGTGGTATTCTGTTATTGCAGCACAAAATGGATTAAGACAGACAGGAAGGGGCAGAAGAGGGTAGGAGTCTTAATACCTTAATCTTACAACAAACACTGTAGTATGGTAAAAATTAAAATTTCATTTACATTTACAAAGATTAGATTTTTCCTAGCATATAAGTATGTATTTATAACTTTTGTATTTGTTATAGGTTTCAATTATATTATTGTTTATGTTGGGAGATTTTAGTAAATTAACTTTTTTCTTTTCTGTATAAAAATGGCAATGTAATAAGTGAGTCCTCTGAAAAAATACATTTTCCCAAGCTCCCTCGTGGAATGGTCAATGAAACTGAGTTATTGGGTGGAGGCACTACAGGAACAGTATTTTAAAGAGGCTGGCTCAACCTGAGGCTCATCTTATGTTGCTCCCTTTTCTTTACTTTTTCTTCCTTGAACTTGACCCTGGTGGCAAGAGCTATAGTGGCCACTTTGAAATCATGAGGGAAACAAAAGCATTATAAAAGACCTGAGCTTTGAAATCTTTGAGCTGTTTTAATAGATAGAATGATGTATCATAAAGAAGTTTCATATTAATCCTTGGAATTCATGAATATTTTACTATACATGTGAGAAAAATTTCATGGATTTGGTTAAATTAAAAATCTTAAAAGTGTTGAGATTGTTTTGGGTTATCAAAATGGTTCCAGTGTGGTTATGAAGGTCCTTATTAGAGGAAGACAGGAGAGTCAAACTGAGAGAAGATGGGATGAAAAAAGCAGAATCAGAATGAGAATTAAAGATACTCCACTGCTGGCTTGGCAGAAGGAGCCACAAGCCAAGGAATGTGGGCAGTTTTAAAAACTGCGTAAGGCCAGGGAATAGAGACCATATCCGAAAGTGTAAGTGAGACTTATAGTAAGTCAGTGGCAGCTAGACTGAAGAAAAGTACAAGAATGCGAGAGATATGGAAGAAGTAGAATTTGTAAAACTTACAGAATGAATGTGAGTTCAAAAGTCTGGAATAGAATTTTGACCTTGAGAGGTGATCTGTTAACCAAAAAGTAGTATGAAAGGAAATACAGTTTTAGGGAGTGATGCCATCTTCTTTTGAAGCAAGTGAAACTTGAAGTGGGACTTCAGTTGATAATCTAATAGTTAAAATAAGAGTATAGAAGAATTTGTACACTGAAGTTAATTGTTTCAGAATTAGCATATGTGTAGCAGTTGAAGCCATGGCTATGGTTGAGTTTTCTCAGGGAGAATGTGTATAGGGAACAAAAAGAGTCAAATAGAGACCCGTAAGGTACACCAAAAGTCTATTGCTATAACAGAATACCTGACAATTAAAAGAGAAATGATTCATTTTAGCTCCCAATTTTGGAGGTTCCAGTCATTGACTTATTTGACTGGTTGCTTTGGGGCTGTGGTAAGGCTGCATAGCATGGTGGAGATGCATGGTAGAACAAAATTACTCACCTCATGGCCAGCAAGTAAAGAGAAAGAGGAAGGGTCTAGTTTGGGATTGTCAGTGCCCTTCAGGGGCATCCCCCTTATTTCTCCTAAGGATTTCTCTCTATGGCACAGCTCTGAAAAGTTGCATCACCACCCCTTAGTGCCACACTGAGAACCAAGCCTTTGAAAAATGGGCTTTAGGGGGACATTAAAGAGCCAAGTTACTGTATCTAAGGATTATTTGGGGAAAGGGAAGTTAGCAAAATAACCTAGATGAAATAATCAAAGAAGAAGAAATAATGCCAAACAAGAGGTTTCTGAAAGTTTGAGAAGAAAGATTTTCAAGGTAGAATTTGTCAAGGGTATTAAGATAAAAAGTGGTAAATACTACTTGTGTTTGGGGGAAAAGAGCTGATTTGTGGCAGTAGAAAGAAACATGTCAATAGAGTAATAGAGGAGAGGAGCACAACCCAGATTATGGGAGTAGACTGAATTCTCTCAGCCTAACAGAAGTATCTGAGTCTAGACCAAAAATACAAGTGGATTTCTGAAGTGCACTCCCCACTTTTCTCATTCCCATCTGTGAGGGACCTTTCTTCCCTCAAACATGCTTTTCTAACGTCTGCCTTTCATTTCAGTCTTTTACATTTCTATATTTCCAGCAAATCAAATCTTAGCAGTGGTTGTGGATGTGGCTTATTGGTAGAGGGTGTATTTAATATGCACAAGGCCCAGCAGTGAAAAAACACAAGCAAAAAACTATAACAACTTTACAGTCCATCTTCAACTCCTCTTTCTTTCACAGCCTCCATTTATTTCCATTTCTACACATTGGCTAAGCAACCACCATCATCTTTCACCTGGATTCAAAACACAACAAAACAAAACATTCTTTTAATTGGTCTTTCCAAATCTACTTTTACCCCTTTCATTTCTACCTCCTATCCTCACCTCTGTATTTTTCATGTGATAGCCAGAGTGAAACTTTAAAAATTCAGTTCAGTTTCATTTACTCTTCTGTTCAGAATTCTCTAATGGTTTCTCATTTTACTCAGAGTAAAAGCCACATGTTTTATGATGGAGTATGTGTCCTTGTTCCTGTCTACTTTTCTGATCTTGGTTCTTGGGGCTCTTATCCTCACTATCTGCTACAAATTTATTGTTCTTCCTTGTATATGTTAAGTGAGCTCCTGCATTAGGGCCTTTATACTTTAAACCTCCTTTGAAACGTTTATTCCTCAGATTTCCTCTTAATCTGGTACTTCCTTCATGTCTTTGCTTTAAGGTCACGTCATCTTTGAAGATCTCATTAATCACCCTATTTGAATAGCAGTCTTTCTCTTCCCTCCTCATTTGTCCCTACCTTATTTTTCTCCAAAGCCTTATCAGTGACACTGTAAATATTTAACATGTATTTATTTATTTGTTCATATATCATTCTCTACTATTAAAGAACATGCTTCATGAAGGTATTTTAGTCAGTTCTGTTCACTGTTATTTTCCTGGTAATTGGTAGGTACAGAGTAAATGAGTCTAACATTCTGTAACAGGGAGAAAGACAAATACCTAAAAATTAATATAATGAAATAGCAAAAATTTTCAAGTAAGCATTGTAACCTATATTCAAACTCCAGCATTGTTGAGTCTAGATTCCTCTTTCATAATTTTTGTACTATAATGCTTCCTGTTAAGATGGCTGGAGTAGATCTTCTCTCTTTTTTCTTTTTTATGGTGCTCGGGATTGAACCCAGGGCCTTGTGCATGGGAAGGCAAGCACTCTACCAACTAAGCTATGTTGCTAGCCCTGGAGTAGGTCTTGATCAGAAAAATGGTGGTGAACGGAGCTAGACCAGTTAGTAGTCCAGAAGTACTGACACTCTTATTAACTTAGCTGTGTGACCTTGAACAAATTGCTTACTTTTTTTTTTTTTTTTTGTAACCAGGGCATTTAACCACTGAGACACATCCCCAGCCCTTTTTATTTTTTATTTTGATACAGGGCCTCACTAGGTTGCTGAGGCTGGCTTTGAACTTGGGATTCTATAAACATGCAATACTATGTCTGGTAAATGCTTATTTTGAGCTGTAGTAATTCATCTATAAACGACAGATGGTAAGTCATATTTTTTCTTGTATCTTCTTGCCTTAGTGCTTAGCAAATATTTATTGTTTCAGATTTTTGTTTAGGTTCTAGGAAATGGTAAAATACAAAAGGATGTAGTTCCTCTCCAGTAGAATTTATAGTTTACTGTAGAAGCCATGAATTAAAGGACAGCTAAACATAACTAAACAATTACACGTGTAATCAATACAGTTTTGTGATAGAGAAAGTGCAGGTGCTCAGAGTTTGTAAGAAGATCCTACACAGTCCTGAGGGATTCAGTTGAGGGATGGTCAAGGAGGACTTTGGAAAGTTGCAAAGCTCTTTGGGAAGCTCTCCGGGAGATGAGAGAGAGAGAGGAAAGAAAAAAACATGTTGTATGCGTGGAACTGAGAAAAGTAGAAGCCCTTCATAGTCTAGGCAGAAGGCTGCACACAAGGCTAGAGAGGTGCAAGGTAGAACTGGAAATATAGGAGACCAAATCAACACGTCATGTTGAAGATTCTCTGCTTTGTTCTGAAAATGTTGGCAATCCATTTAAACTTTTTTTTAAAAAGTGAGTAGCACAATCAGTTTGCATTTCAAGTAGACCAAGGGTGACTGACTACCTGGGAGGAGTGAAAAGTAGTTCCTGTGAGAGAGAGTATAAACAGTGGATGGTAGTACCAGGGAACTGAAGGTGGGAACTGCAGGTTAACATAAGAGGTAGAATTAAGAGGAATTGATGATAGTTTAGCTATAGAGTGTAAGGGCAAGTAAAACACTTGAGATTTTGACCTGAACAGTTGGGTCAGAGTGCCATTTATCAACTTTATGATCTATGTCTCTTTTAGTTTGTTTCCATGTTGTCTTTACATTCCACTTTCTTTCTTTCTTTCTTTTTTTTGGTTTCTATTTCTTCTGTACCCTCAATATCTTTGTTTATCAGCATCTACTTTGTGTCCCCTTGTTCTCTCAGGCGAGCATGTGTTTTGACTTGTGTTTAATTAAATTTGAAACCTTCTAATCCCTGGTAGAAGACTTTCTTTGTGGAGTCTACCATCAATAGTCTTAGCTTTGATTATGTTATATTTACTGTATCATTATCTGTGTATAATTTACTGTGTTGAGTTGACATTGAATTGTAATTGTCTTCTAGCTATTTTTAGTTTTATGTACATATATTTTTAGGGTGTCTTCATTTATATTGTAATTTCACTCTAGATGCTGAATATCTGCATCTGAAAATCAAGAGTAAAAAGCACAACCACATCTGTTACATAAATTTTTCTTTGTAGAATTTTATATTGTTTCATAATGTCAGATTTATATTATTGGGAAATATTACTTGTTCTAGGTACATACACTGAATTAATTAACAAAAGTATGTAAAGTAGAGACTTTGGAGCAGTAGTGATATAATAACTTTTTTTTGAAAGTTAGCTATTAAGTAAGGTTCATGGATAATATTATGTAGGTAGTTTTCTTAAATGGGACATTTTACTGCTTTATACAAAAGGTCATTGAGTAACTACTACGTTTCCATGAACTTAGTAAACATTTTTAAATTTACTGTCAGATAAACAGTAATCTTAAATTTGTGTTACAGATTTTTGCTTTTAAAATGTTTCACTAAGAAGCCTGGGAGACCATTACTATTTTCCTGTTTAGCCTTTTTCTCTCTTTTTTCCTTTCTCTTAAAATTTTGTTTTTGAGTCATACTAGAGCAGATATTTTAATCCATTTCATAATTATCTGCAATCTTAAAATTTTGTAGAAGTTTCAAGAAAGATATCCTTAATTAAAAGATTCCTATGGTGCTTTATGTTTGAGTAGTTCTTGACTGACTTTATTTTTATTTTCTAATTCATTGGGTAAGTCAAAAGAAAAGAGAAATATTGTAATACAGTAATGATTTTTATATCTAATTTGTATAACTTGATTCCTTATTCTGGAGGATGTTACGTTCAAAATGAAATTAAAAATAAAGTCACTTTAATATTAAAATTGATTTGTACCATTTTAGGAAGTGACATGAAGGTCAGTCAAAAGAAGTGAAATTTCAAAATTTAAGAAATTATTGATATAAAATGTTGATTAGGTATGTATGCCATGCTACTTTTTACCATGTTTATAAAATAGAAAATTTGAACAATATTTTATGAGCTTAACTAGTTGTAAATTAGAGCTAAATAAAACCATAATGTTTTACAAGCTAAGCATAAGGAAGTTTGGTAAAATTTAAGAACATGAATGTTTTAGTTGGAACAGATGTAAAAGACATATTATTTTAAAGAAAAATGAAGTCCACAGCTATCTGTTTGGAAATGTCTTTCAATTACACTGGCGTCCCTGAATGTTGGATTTGAATGAAGATTTGGCTAGAACCTCTCTCCATCCTATTCTATGTTTCGTTCTGAATAAAAAAAATAACATGTGTGAAATACATTTACTATAATCCATTCCATGCTGGCTAATAAAAATTCTGTGAAGAATGATTATGCACAGTACGAAATTATCTCAATTATATGTTTTTTTCCAATTTCAGCTAGTAATATTTTAAAGTTTATATAAACGGTATAGAGTGTGTTGATATATTAATTTATTTTTAAAAATAGGAATATGGAATAACTAACTCTCATTATAGATAATCACATTCCACTGGTGGTGTGACTTCCTGCATTTAACTAAATGTGAAACATTATTCACTGAAAAAAGAAGTGAAATACTTTTCTGAGTGAACAACAAACCAAATAATTAGAAATGAATTGCTTGCATTTTTGGGAAGTTGCTAAATGAGATTATTTGCATTTATTAGTTCTTACATTAAATTCTAGCATTGCCATTAGTTTTTCTTTAAATGAAGAGATAATTAAAACATTTAAAAGGGTAAATTTTAGTCTAGATTAAAAATAAAATGAATGATTTAGTATCTATTATTCAAATGTCAATATTAAAATTTCAGTTAAAACTAGATTTAATGTATACACTTAGTAATGTTATGTATTTGTTACTGATTATCAGAAAATATTTTATTTCAGAATACTTAGTTTAATAAGTTATTCTGAAATTTTCATAAGGAAGTAGTATGTATGTGCTTGTGTATAGATTTATGCACATGATTAATTAAAATTGACAATTGATAAACGTGATAATTGGTAAACATCCTTTCAATGTAGTGGTTAACAAGGTACAAAATAAACAATTTATTACAAGCATAATTTGTTTAAGGCTTAAGGTAGTATGCTTAAATAAGAGTATTTTACGTATTTGATCCAGTAATTAGTGAGTATCAGTTTCTTTTTATATTTCAAAGTCATATTTTACTGTGATGCTTACAAGGATAGGTAGGTCTTAAGAGCATGAATTGGAACCAAATTGTCGCTTAATAACTATGTGACTTCTGTTTAGTTACTTAAACCCTCTGAGCCTTATTTTTATTATCTATAAAGTGAGGGCTGTTGTGAGCATTAGGGAGGTTCACAAACATAAAGTGCTTACGTATAGTACTGTACACATAAGTACTATTAGTATATTATATGTTAGATTACTCTACCAGCATACTTAAATAAATACATCATTTTAGTATCTTCTTAGGATTTGTAATTAAAAAATATCTTAGTAAAAACTGGATATACTTCAAATGTTTTGCTAGACATTTTGATTGTGGACTAATTTTTTGTTAATGTATTAATTCATACTTACTTTAATACTGGAAAATTTGCCTTTAATATTGGTAAGTTTTTATAGAAATTTGGACAATAAAATATATAACAATAATAACAAATTTTGTACACTAATAAAGTTATAGAAATTCGTAGATGTTTATAGAGGCCCTAGCATCCCATAACTCTGGCACTCATTATGATTACATATTAAGATTATGTTAAATATTTGCCATATTGAAAGGTTATATAACTACTTACATTGATGATGTATTGTTACTAATTAATTTTTTAAACATGTTTTACTTCATTTTATTGTGCTTTTCAATTTTACTGTTTGTTGCATGCAATGATGATTCTTACAGTTTGTTATTTGGTTGATGGGGGATGTAACATTTGACCAAGTGCCTCTCCTGCATATAGATGTCTGCTAGATGGAAGCTAGATTCTGGTATTTCAGATTCAAACTGATTGACTTTCCCTGGAACAGAAAAATTCTTTTCAGTTAAGCCACAGACTCAAATAAATAAGGTTCAGGTCTTAAAGAAACATAATGTTTAACTGATCTTTGAAAAATCTGAGTTCAAAGTCATACATTGCAAAAAAGGAAAACATTTCTGAATTATGAACGCTTTTTGTACTGCTGACAGATAAAAGATATTATTTTTAGGGTTAAAGATAGAAAAAATACCCTCAGTGAAACAGAAAATGTGTTATAGGTTTAAGAGTGGTTTTAAGTAATGTGAAAAATTATGCTACTGTAAAACTATTAAAGAATTGTCATTGAACTATTGAATTACCTACCCATGTCAATCTTCAGTATTTGGTAGGGTTTGTTGCCTGACCATAATGTAGGAAAAATAGTCTATTTGATTTCATTTTTTTTTTTGTATACTCAAGTGAATTTTTATGCTATAGAAAGCCCAGTAAGTGGTCTTAATGTGGATAAATAATCAATGTGCAAAAAGTAATTTTTTCATAAAATTGTTTTAGGTGTTACTGAACTGTGAAGGTTCACGCTTTCATTGGTAATCCTCGGATGACCATAGTGTGTCTCAGGTTACATTATTTGTACATAATTTAAGCTTCGAATGATGTGAAACTACTTGAAAATTAAACTGAATTTTTTTCCAGCAAGGAAAAATATATTTGATTATATTGGAAGTATTCATTGATCATGTCTATAAACTTACTTCAATATAACAACATTTAAAAAGTTTCTAACGTACAGTGTATCTTTGCATTAATAAATTTTAAAATATAAAATTATATTTATTTAAAGCTTTAAAGAGATTGTATCTCCAAATATGACAATAGCCTATGTCAAGCACTAGTAGAAGATATAATTATACCTCTTAAGATTTTAAGTTGTTATAAAATAATACAACTATTTGTACAGGAAATTACAGTATGAGAAAGTTGTGTAATTGTTGTGTTTGTTGCTATTCTTTTACATTTTTCTGTACTCTTACATATATGATATGTTTTCATGTTAGAGGTTAATATGATAATAGTAATTAGAAGTTAATATGTCTATTCAAAAAGAATAGATAGAATTAATAGTAATAATTAAGACATTAGTGTTTCAAATATAATTGCAGGCAGTGTGAGTTAACCCAGAGGAATTCAAGAGTTATGTAAATTGAATTAAAAAAGAAATAGTACCTTACGTAGTCAGAACCCATTCATGTCAGCTAATATAATCAGGATTAGTTTTCCTCAAAATTAATTTATTTCATAAAGTTAGAAATGGATGTTCTTTTAAGTAATAAGATGGGGAATTGATTCATTATTATGAGGTTATTCCTAAATTCAAAAACTTGATTTGTTTTCACAAGTTAAATTTTCAGGTATTTAATGTACTGTATTTCAGGTATTTATTCTAATGTATCTAATGTATCATTCCTTTTCTCTCCATTCTCTCATGGTTAATTTGAGGGAAAAAAGGTATTTTACCCAAAAGCTATTATAAAGTATTAGGAGGAAAGTTTGTAGTTTTAAATTGCAAGGTTTGTATGTACCATTAACTGCTAGGGTTTAATTTTGTATTTCTTTCCATCTCAGAACTTATGATTATAGCAAATGAGGTAGACATTTATACTTGAATTCTTTTTTTCCCCTACTGTTCTAAATACAAAATGACACTCCATTTTTATAAAAGCGATCTAGTTTCAAATAAAAAAAATGCATGAGTGGAATATATATTCTTATTTTGAAAAGCTATTTTAAAAATATTATTTTGTTCCTGGCTTTCGTATTGATTAGACCAACTCTTGTTTTAGGAAAATATGATTAAGTATCATTTGAAAGTAATAATGGGTAATTTAAAGCAGCTAACCTTTCAGATAATATACCAGACCAAAAGATAAATTGAGAACTTTGAGACATTTTTAGATAATCTGTAGAAATACAATAATGCAATATTACCAAGTTTGTGTTAAACAGCCTTTGGAGTAGGAAAAATTAGCTCTAAATGGTTTTATAAGTTTCAGTCCTGAGTAGAGGCTAAAACTAGAGATTAGAAAAATGCATCTTTGTTTCTTAAATTCTGCTATAATTTGGATATTTTTTGAGATTTTATTTGGCAGGTAGGTTCACATTCTAGTTTGTCAATTCAAAGAGAAACAATTATCTTTAAAAAAGAACTCATATGCCTAGTGTAAGACATGGGGAAATAAATACTGCTGATAGATTATATATAAGGGCTTAAAAAAGCAAAGCATATTAGTTTTATGGTCTTAATCTTGTTTTCATTAAATAAGAGAATAAGAAAAGTTAATTTTTTATAAATGCTCTAGATCTTTTCTATTTGTTTTTGTTTAAATTGCATAATTTAATTTGATTTTTTGCATTATTTTCATTAGTTTAAAAAAGCATGTAGTAGAAGGGACATGCAAGTATTTATCTAATTATAAAACATGGTTAGTGAATGTTTAGCTGTGTTTACTGGTTAAGTATGATTGGTAAAAATGCATATAAAGAAGAACCTCCTTGAAAACAGGATCCACTTAAAGGTTTCTTGTTAATTTCCCTTTCAACTCATTTAAGTAATTAAATTAGGTCACAGTATATCGTGTTATTTTCTAGTGTGTGGCCTTTCTTTTTTTAAGAAGGGGGTTGTCACTTCTTTACTGATCTGGAATTCCTGGGCACACATGATCCTCCTTCCTCAACCATCAGAGTACCTGGCTATAGGTGCACACAACTGCACTGGGCTTCACCAAATTTTAAATCATTCATTTAAAAAATTTCAAGGAAAGCAAAAATTATCTGATGTGATCTAGTACCCTTTTGTTTTCATTTATTTAGTCATTTATTCATTAAGTGTTAATTCAGCACCTTTTTGTTTTATTTGGAAGGTCAGCTTTTTTATTAAATACATCAAAAGTTAAACAACAATCTTTCAATATTTCTAGTTTAAATATGTAGCAGTAGGAATTTTAATATTGAAATGAAAAATAAAAATATTGAGCAATTATTCCTGTTGTTGAAACCATTTTACCCTTTTCCTGTCACGTTTGACATTAATTATTATTTATTTTTACCCTTTGTTCCAGGAGTGTTTTCCTCTTCTTTCTCCTCTTGAGTTGAGGATGTGTTATTTTTAGATATATCCATAACAGGGAAGTGACACTAAATCTATGTGTGACTTTTATATATTTTATAAAGAGAATATTTTTTCTTTTCCTTTTAAAAATTAATAGCAACATAGTAAATCTGTCTTCCCTGTGTTTCCCTGAATCTTTTTTGTATTCTTGCCCTTAGCAGTAGTTTTCACAATATTTTTGTGGAACCATATGCCTCATAATTGAAACACACACATAATCTTTAAGAAGTCATGAAAATACAATTATTCTGCTTAATGACATCCAGAAAGCATAATATTCTGAAAAAAGATATTCCCTTTAGTCAATTTAAGATTAAATACTCTAATGCAAAAGGATATCTAAGGTGAAAGATGTTTGTGTAATGCTAAACATAACCAAAGAAACTGTGGTTTTAGCAAAGGTACTATTGCTCTATTTTATCAAGTGCCAGAAGTTGCATAATGGAGGTCTTTCAGTTAGTGAAAATGTAAGTAAAAAAACATAAAAATACCACCCAGCTGGTAGAGATCTTCCTAATTTTTACCTGATTGTATTTCTGAAGAAATATGGCAGGACTGTCGTAAATTTTCAACATGAACTGCATTTTTGTTGCCAATTTCCATATCCTTTAAAAAGTGCTGAAGCGTGCATTTGCTATTTATGTTTGCAGTAGACTGAGTACACTTTTACTATTTGTGGTTTTAGAAATTGGAAACAACCAAACAGTGGTGCTATGGTCTAAAAAAAAATAAATTTTAAACAGCTGCAGGACAGTATTTTTAGAATGGTAGGAGTCCTTCTAAAGTAATATAACTGCCCCCCCTTTTAATTGATGGAATATTGTCACAGATATAATTCAGTAAGGTTTTCATTGTCATCTTATTTATAATGGATTAGATAAAGTAAACAGAGGTATGCTTTTGATAGATGTGAAACATACGATTTAGTCTCCTAGTGTTCAGATCTCTGCTGAACTGTGAATGTTAGTCACTGTATGCTAGGTTTTAAGCCTAGTCAGTTGAGAGGCATTGAATACAAAGACCCTTCCTTGGGTAACTATCATTATTCCTATATTAGAAGTGAGAAAACTGAGGATTCAGAGGTAGGTAACTTTCCTGGAAATACAAAATTTATAAATGGTAGACCTGAGATTAAAGCTAGTTCTAGCTATCTCCAGCCCCACCAATCCTAATGTTTTTTAGTCTTATGTTTTGTGCAGATCTCATTAAAAAGGGAAAAGAAATCCTACTGGACTCCATTTTTCACTTAAAGCATTTTTCACCTAATGTTACTTAAATATGTGCAAACATAAATATGTATAACACAATTTCTAATTAAAATAAAATGAATCCATGATATAAATCACTGTCGAAATAATGATTTAAATGTAACATAGCAGGCTTCTCTCATGAAAATCAGTCTCCTTAATGTTCAAATGCTGTGTATTCTAAAAATTGGTTACAAACTCCTAATGGTTTGTGATCTCGTTCACATCATGGCAGAGTAAAAAATGACAATATTCATAGAGCCCTGGATATAGAAGTACTAGGTGGTTTCTGAGAGCTGACAACAAGCCAAGGGAGTCTTAAATGCTTTTGGCTCCAGCAGCCATTCCGTACACTGAGGGGATTAAAATGTATGCCTCCAAGGGGCACAGATTGTAAACTTCTGATTGATTGTTGTTGTTTTTTTCCTTGAGCCAATTTAATTTCCTGTGCCTTTATCTATTCCAGTTATTATGAGACATTTGTATTGTATTTCACAGCATTGTTTAGCCATCATTTGTACATTAAAGCTAGGCTCAATGCATATTTTCTCTCTCCTCCCTTTCCATTATCTTGCTACAACTAAAGAGGCCAATTGACTGTTTTTTGTTTTGTTGTTGTTGACATACAATTTTTATTATACAAGAAACCTTACAAAAAACTTGGAAATTCCCAAGAATTAGATGTCCAGACTTTAAACAACACGTTTTATGACTTGGATCCTGGAAACAGATACATTTGCTACAAAATTAGTCAACTTCTTTTGGAGTGGAAATTGTTAAGCATCATGAGATTTGATGAATGCCATTCCAGATGAGATTGGGTTTAAAATGGATTGAGTCACTATAATAAAAAATAATCACATTAGGTTCAGTTTAATGTTTCTTCAATTGCAGCTGCATTCTTTTTGTTGCATACAACTATAGCACATTTTCTGTAGAAGTAAATGTTTTTCTATTTTTTGGGGGTCCCTATGGAGAACTGCTTTTGAGTTGATATTTAGATGTGTATTTAAAATGTTTTACTGCATATACTTATGACAGCATTAGAAGTTAAACTATTTTCGTAACAACAATTTAGTTGTAGAGGTTTGAGTGATAATTTTACTCTGCTCATTTTGTGGAAAACAGTTATCACCAATACAAAAGGCAGTTGGATGGTATTCCTTGAACTTGTGATTTTTATGTTTTCCTTTTAATTATTTTAGTAAAATAAATATTTAATATTATAGATGTAAAGAAAAGTTTTTCTTTTTTTCTTCTTCTTGTATATCACTAACGAGATTTTTTTTTTATTTTTTTGTACTGGGGATTGAACCCAGGGACGCTTTAATCACTGAGCTACATCCCCAGTGGACCACACCCCCCGCCCCACTTAATTTTCGATTTTGAGTCAGGTTCTTGCTAAGTTGACTAGGGCCTAAGTTGTTGACAATGGCCTGGGACTCACAATCCTCTGGCCTCAGCCTACCAAGTGGTTGGGATTATGCACCACCATACCTGGCACCAACCAGACTTTTAAGTACCATACAGTGTTGATTTTTTGTTTTTAATCAACTAAGTTCCGTTAAGACATGATTCTTATAGAGACAAAGACTATGTATATTGTGTGTAAAATAATATTAATAAAAGAATGATAGAAAACTATTTTCCTATTTTATTTTTTCTAAATGGAAACTGTAAAATCTACAGTTTGACAGAATCTTTTTGGTTGTGAAGTCATGTCAGTTGTGAAACACCAATATAACCTATGTTTAGGCCTACTAATAATCAACAAAAAATTTTCATTTATTTCTAATGAATGAATGAAATAGAAAAGGAAGGTGAACACTTGGATGCACAACTTGATATTTTAAGATTCTAATGTGGAAAACCTACCTATGCTGTTCAGTATCTGTTTAAACTAAGACATGTTTAACAAAAATAGATAAAGTAGCATTTTGGGAGGCTGACACAGGAGAATTGCGAGTTCAAAGCCAGCCTCAGCAACGGTGAGGTGCTAAGCAACTCAGTGAGACCCTATTTCTACTAAAACACAAAACAGGACTGGGGATGTGGCTCAGTGATTGAATAACCCTGAGTTCAGTCCCTGGCACCCAATAAATAAATAAATAAAAATAATTTAAATTTCAAAAACATATTATAGAACTAAAGTTAATTTTTTAAATTGTTTTTTATTAGAGATTTAGAGTTATACATAGTACACATCCTAATAAAATTATACATGCTGGTGAATTTGATTTCAGTTCACTGTCTCCTTCATTTCCCTCCCCATTTTCCCTTCCATCTTCCCTCCCCTTTTCTTTTTCCTCTACTCTGCTGGATTTCCTTTTACTTGTCTATTCTTCTATATTTGATTGGTTCTTTAAAATTATACATGAAGGTGAAACTCCCTGTGGTATATTTATATATGCACATAACATGATCTTTTAGGAATCCATTCCACATTTCTTCTGCTTTCCCATCCCTCCATTCTGCCACTCAGTCCCCTGCTACACTACTAATCTTCCCTATATGTTTACGATATCCTATCCATCCCTCCTCCTTTCTTTGATTTTATTCAAGCTTCCACATATGAGAGAAAATATTTGACCTTGAAGTTTTTGAGTCTGGCTCATTTCACTTAGCACAATAGTCTCCATTTCCTTCGATTTACTAGCATGTGTCAAAATTTCATTCTTTTCTTTTTTCTTAAAATTTTTTTTTTAGTTGTTGATGGATCTTTATTTTATTCATTTATTATTTATATGTGGTGCCGAGGATCAAACCCAGTGCCTCATGCATGCTAGGCAAGCGTTCTACCACTGAGCTACAGCCCCAGCCCCAATTTCATTCTTTTCTATGGCTGAATAGAACTTCATTGTGTATATATATCACAATTTTAAAGTTAATTATTTTTGTGTGTCAAAATCTTATACTATATATGAAGGTTCATTTTTTACAATAATTCTGTATAATAGTCTTTGAATATTTACCTCTAATATTATAATTGGTATTAATTATTTCTTGAACTTTTAAAAAAAGCTAATAAGAGGGCTGGGATTATGGCACGGTGGTAGCGTGCTTGCCTAGCGTGCATAAGGCACTGGGTTCGATCCTCAGCACCACATAAAAAATAAAAATAAAAGATACTCTCACCTACAACTAAAAAATAAACATTAAAAAAAAAAAGC
The DNA here is from genome assembly GCA_004024805.1 of Geosciurus inauris. Taxonomy (NCBI): domain Eukaryota; kingdom Metazoa; phylum Chordata; class Mammalia; order Rodentia; family Sciuridae; genus Geosciurus; species Geosciurus inauris. The sequence continues at coordinate 5,616 of PVHX01002658.1, read as the reverse complement.
TAATAAGAGTACGTTGTCTTATTCACTGGTGTTCTGGGAACAAGCATTTGTTGAACACACCGTGTTCTAGACCCTGAGTATATACAAATTACTTTGATACAGTATCTTCATATTTAATTTGACTTTATCAATGTGTTTTTCATGATGTAATTTTAAAATATTAAAATATCCTTGATTTTAAAAAGTCAGAGATGACTTTTTAAAAGATTATTTTTAAAAGATTATTTTAAAAGAAAAATAATTCATTCTAAGATTTGGAACTGAATTTAAAAATTTTTTTTAGGACTTTGAACATTACTGATCAGGGCTTACTTATAAATAATAATTTTTTTAGGGACCAGTAAATACTGTTTATATAAATGTATACAAATTTTTTTCTAATTTTGGGCATATGTATTTGTTAATATGAATCATCAGTGTCAAAGAGTAACCCCTATCCATAACTAAATTTGCCTGCATTATAATTTTTTACCCTTGTCATCCCTTCCCTTCCTTCTCCTCCCCTTCCTTGGCCCTCTCCTTTCCTCATCCCCTACTCCTTCCCCAAGGATCAAACTGAGGGACTCAAACATGCTAGGCAAGCATTCTACTGCTTAGTGACTCCCTCAGCCCTGATAATTCATTTTTGAAAAAGTAATGGTCATGATTTGTGTCTTAGTACCAACCTGCGAGTTAAAACACTGTAATAGAGGTTCCTAGAAACTCTTTATCAGTGCTGTGTGTTTTTGTTGTAATGCTATGAGTTAAGCTTTTTTTTGATTCCACATATATGTGAAATCACGTGGTACTTGTCTTTCTCAGCCTGACTTCATTTAAAATTATAATCTTCAGTTCCTATCCATGTTGCTGTAAATGACAAGATTTTGTCCTTTTTATGGCTGAGTAGTATTTTGTGTGTGCCTAATCTCATCTGATATTTGCAGCTAAAAAGGGTTGGAATTGATTAGTCCTTGGATTAGAATATATTTAATTTTGTAAGAAACACTCAAAGCTGTCTTTCAAAGTGGGTGTTAGATTTTGCATTCCCACTAACAGTGAATAACAGCAGCTGTTGCTGTACATTTTTGCAGCATTTGATATTGTCAGTATTTGTTTTTTTGACCATGCTAATAGGTTTATAGTTGTAGCTCATTGTTTTGGTTTATAATTCCCAAATAACATATTGAATCTTTTTTTATATGCTTATTTGCCATCCATATATCTCCTCTTATGAGGTGACTGGTCATCTGTTTGGTCTCTATTTAATTGTTTTCTTATTGTTGAACTGGAAGTGTTCTTTGTATATTTTGGATATGCTTGTTTATAAGATAAATGGCTTTCCCTTCTTTAAACATTTATTTTTAAAATCTGTCTTTGTAGACTATGTACATTTTTTGAAATTATTTGTTCTAGTTATACGTGACAGCAGAATGCATTTTGACTCATTGTACACAAATGGAGCTCAACTTTTCATTTCTCTGGTTATACATGATGCCGAGTCACATTTGTGCCATCATACATGTACATAGGGTAATAATGTCCTTCTCATTCCACCATCCTTCCCACTCCATATCCCCTTTCCTCCCCTTACTCCCCTCTGCCCTATCCAGAGTTCTTCCATTCTTCCCTTGCTCCCCTTGCCCCATTACGGATCAGCATCCACTTATCAGAGAAAATATTTGGCCTTTGGTTTTTTGGATTGGCTTATTTCGCTTAGTGTGATATTATTCTCCAACTCTATCCATTTACTTAAAAATGCCACAGTTTCATTCTTCTTTAAGGCTGAGTAATATTCCATTTGTGTGTGTGTGTGTGTGTGTGTGTGTGTGTATCACAGTTTTTTTATCCATTCATCTATTGAAGGGCATCTTGGTTGGTTCCCCAGTTTAGCTATTGTGAATTGAGCTGCTATAAACATAATTGTGGCTGCATCAATGTAGTATGATGGTTTAAATTCTTTTGGGTGTAGACCAAGGAGTGGAATAAGTGGGTCAAGTGGTGGTTCCATTCCAAGTTTTCTATGAATCTCCATTCTGCTTTCCAGAGTGGTTGCACCAATTTGCAGTCCCACCACCATTTAATGAGTGTACCTTTTTTCCACATCTTCACCAACACTTATTGTTGCTTGTATTCTTGATAACTGCCATTCTGCCTGGAGTGAGATGAAATCTTAGAGTAGTTTTGATTTGTATTTCTCTAATTGCTAGAGATGTTGAATATTTTTCTTAGATTTGTTGATAGATTATATATCATCTTCTATGAAGTGTCTGCTCAGTTCCTTAGCCCATTTATTGATTGGGTTGTTCTTTTCTTTTGGTGGTAAGTTTTTTGAGTTCTTTATATGTCCTGGAGATTAGGGCTCTATCTGATGTGTGTGTGGCAAAAATTTCTTCCCAGAATGTAGGCTCTCTCTTCACCTTATTGCTTGTTTCTTTCCCTGAGAAGAAACTTTTTATTTTGAATCCATCCATTTATTGATTCTTGCTTTTATTTCATGTATTTTAGGAGTCTTGTCAAGGAAGTCATGTCCTAAGCTGACGGGAAGAAGCTTTCTCTTCTGTTAGGTGCAGGGTCTCTGGTCTAATTCCTAGATTCTTGATCCACTTTGAGTTGAGTTTTGTGAAGGGCGAGAGATAGGGATTTAATTTGCTTGCAAGGACCTTGGTGGTGATCTACTAGGCCCTGTATGGTGTCCCAAGATGGAAGTTGTCCCAAGTAAAGATGGTGATGGTGGCTGTGGAAGTAACCCAAGATGGTGGTGGAGATGTCCCAAGATGGAGGTGACTGTTTTCAGAGCTGTGGTAATGAGGGCGGTCCCTGCATTGGGTAACCTGTTTGAAGATGATGAACTGTGGTGGGGTGTGCTGTGACTGGGGCTTCCAGGCCTTGTCGGGTGTGTCAAGATGGAGAGTGCCACATTGAGGGGGCTGTGGATGTGGCTGCACTGTCCCAAGATGGAGGTGGCCAGGGGAGTTCTGTGTTGGTAGATGGGGAGTCCTATGAGAAAGGCTCATGCAGGGGCCTTGGTCTGGCGCAGAGGTAGTCTGTAGTAGTGGCGATGGGGCTGGGGTGACTGTGTATTTTTAAAATCCCTATTTTTATTCTGACCTAAGGATCCATTCCCAAGCTTGATTTAATTGTCCAAATGAGAATTATCCCAGAAAAAATTGTATAATTTTTCACTTCACTTTCAGCATAATAGAATAGTCTGTATATGGAGTTTAAATGTTAAAGCTTTTGTATAATTTAAATATCAGATTTAAAATCACTTGGTATGTCTTGCTTTCTGAAGCTTTGCCTTGAACCACCAATTTCTTTGGGTTAATAAGAGCTTCTCATTCATTTTAGTTTGTACTTAATAATTTCTCCAACCATGGAATTTGAGTATTTTTTTAAAGATGTATAGATTCCTTTTACCCATTAAGTTTTTATTTCTTTTTTTATTTTCCTTTTTTTTAGAAAATATTTATTTTTTATTCTACTTAGGTATACATGATAGCAGAATGCATTTTGATTCATTGTACACAGATGGAGCACAACTTTTCATTTCTCTGGTTGTATGTGATGTAGAATCACAACATACATTCAGTCATACAAAAAGGTAGGGCTATGATGTACATCTTATTCCTCCATTTTTACTGTCCCCATGCCCCCTCCACCTTCCCACCCCTATGACCAAAGTTCCTCCATTCTTCCAGTGTCCTCCCCCCCATTATGGATCAGCATCCACTTATCAGAGAGAACATTTGGCATTTGGTTTTGTGGGATTGGCTTATTTCACTTAGCATGATATTCTCCAACTCCATCTATTTACCTGCAAATGCCATCATTTTATTCTCTTTTATTGCTGAGTAGTATTCCATTGTGTGTATATACCATTGTGTATATATACCATTTCTTTATCCACTCATCTATCGAAGGGCATTTAGGTTGCTTCCACAGTTTAGCTATTGTGAATTCAGCTGCTATAAACATTGAAGTGTCTGCGTCACTGTAGTATGCTGTTTTTAAGTCTTTAGAGTATAGGCTGAGGAGTGGGAGTGGGATAGTTGGGTCAAATGGTGGTTCCATTACAAGTTTTCTAAGGAATCTCCATACTGCTTTCCAGATAGGTTGCACCAATTTGCAGACCCACCAGCAATGTTTGAGCGTGCCTTTTCCACCACATCCTTGCTAGCACTTATTGTTGCTTGTATTTGGGATAGTTGCCATTCTGACTGGGTCAGATGACATCTTAGAGTAGTTTTGATTTGCATTTCTCTAATGGCTAGAGATGTTGAACATTTCTTCATACATTTATTTATTGATTGTATGTCTTCTTCTGAGAAGTTTCTGTTTGGCTTGTTAGCCCATTTATTGATTGGGTTGTGTGTTTTTTTGGTGTTCATTTTTTTGAGTTCTTTATATATCCTGGAGATGAGTGCTCTATCTGATATGCATGTGGGAAATATTTGCTCCCAGATTGTAGGCTGTCTGTTCACTTCATTGATTGTTTCTTTTGCTGAGAAGAAACTTTTCTAGTTTAAATCCATCCCATTTATTGATTCTTGGTTTTGTTTCTTGCGCTTCAGGAGTTTTGTTAAGGAAGTTGGGGCCTAATACGACGTGATGAAGATTTGGGCCTACTTTATCCTCAGTTAGGCACAGGGTCTCTGGTCTAATTCCTAGGTCTTTGATCCAGTTTGAGTTGAATTTTGTGCATGGTGAGAGATAGGGGTTTAGTTTCATTTTGTTGCATATGGATTTCCAGTTTTCCCAGCACCGTTTGTTGAAGAGGCTATCTTTTCTCCAATGTATTTTTTTGACACCTTTGTCTAGAATGAGATAACTGTGTTTATGTGGGTTAGTCTCTGTGACTTCTATTCTGTACCATTAGTCTACATGCCTATTTTGGTGCCAGTACCATACCATTTTTGTTACTATAGCTTTGTAGTATAGTTTAAGGTCTGGTATTGTGATGCCTCCTGCTTCACTCTTCTTGCTAAGGACTGCTTTAGCTATTCTGGGTCTCTTATTTTTCCAAAGGAATTTCATGATTGCCTTTTCTTTGAGATTTTAATTGGAATGACATTGAATCTATATAGTGCTTTGGGTAGTATGGCCACTTTGACAATATTGATTCTGCCTATCCAAGAGCATGGGAGATTTTTCATTCTTCTAAGGTCTTCTTCAATTTCTTTCTTTAGTGTCTTGTATTTTGCATTGTAGAAGTCTTTCATCTCTTTTGTTAAATTGATTCCCAGGTATTTTATTTTATTTTTTAAAGGCTATTGTGAATGGGATAGTTTTCCTAATTCTCTTTCAGAAGGTTTATCACTGATGTGTAGAAATGCGTTTATGGGTGTTGATTTTATATCCTGCTACTTTGTTGAATTCATTTATTAATTCTAGAAGTTTTCTGGTAGAAGTTTTGGGATCCTCTAAGTGTAGAATCATGTCATCTGCAAATAATGATAATTTGAGTTCTTCTTTTCCTGTTCGTATCCCTTTAATTTCGTTCGTCTAATTGCTGTGGCTAGTGTTTCAAGTACTATGCTGAACAGCAGTGGTGAAAGAGGGCATCCTGTCTCGTTCCTGTTTTTAGAGGTAATGCTTCCAATTTTTCTTTATTTAGGATGATGTTGGTCTTGGGTTTAG